>PNEQ01056743.1:0-16717 GCA_003012365.1 Medauroidea extradentata
TGTGACGTTTCTCATTTGACTGTACCAATCACAATAAGGTTACTGTAACACCACACGTCTGTGATTTGCGTGTAAAACCCCACGACACACGAATGTCAAAACATCCAATCTCTGACCGTGAAGCAAGTCTGCAGACGTGCACACAAGCCACTGACACAAAGTGAGGCAAATTTCTTTTCGCGAAAAGTTCATGTCTCTACCGATGATTGACTGTAATTAAAAACAATGGTCGATTTCACTAGTACATGCGTAACAACAGTGCTCTGAGAATTCGTTGTGGGGATCGCTTTCAACTTCATTTTTAATTTCCCCATAGTGTTTGAAGTCGGAATAGTCCAAAATTTAATCGTAAATGCAAACTACTTAGTGGATGATTTTGAAATAAATTGATTTAAACAGGCTATAACATTTATGTTGCTTCAAAATACACATGAACTGAAAAAAAAAAAAAAAAACTTCGTGTTCAAGTACGTCGAGGTTGTTTCTGTTTTACAATATTTTTAGTTTAAAATCTAATGTTTGTAAAATTCGACACATGTTTTCCTCATTTTATGGTAACTTAAATTAGTGAACTTGCCATTCTTATGCCATAAAATGTGAAATTATCCTCACTTCATGCACATACGTACTGATAATACATTTGTAATTCTAATGTCCTTTGCTAAAGTAGTCAATAGATGTGACAAACCCAGCGCTGGACAGCTGCCGTTGACCAAACGCGCGACCTTACAAACAACAGTCCCTAGTTTTGACGTCGTATCATCCTGCAAAAAAAAAAAAAGGGGGGGGGGAGATTTTCGCGTTTCGTAGGCGAGAGGTATTCATTTTCTTTATAAGCGCAATAAATATGCATCGTCACGAACTCCACGTTTTTTACGGCACATAAAAACGAAACTCGTTGAAAGTGATTTCACGTAGTTTTTCACGTACGTCGTATTTTTTCCAGGTCCATTAAATATAAACAGAACAGAAAACTTCGATCGAAACGCACACTTAGTCAACCGGTTAGTTTATGTTTATTTACTTTATCTTCGTCTTATTTTTATTTAGATAATGAAATTAAACCACATGCATTCCTTACTTTTAACAATTTTTTTTATTTATACACTACAAAAATATTAAATTTACAAATATGCGTTGTTCTTATAGGCTGTTCACGTTAGTATGAGTACTTTAAAAGACTGGCGTTTGTCTAGAATAATAAATAAAAATAAATTTATTGTGACTTTAGGCATTAACATTTGATTACAATGGCTCCTACAATCTTTGAATATTAACAATAAAATCTAAATTTTCAGTGATATAACTCATTGTTTGAGATAATGATTTATCACGGGAAAACTTGACTGCTGGGTTTCAACTTACGTTCAGCCTATGAAAAGATTACTGGCTTTCGCTTGTACTTGACTAAGCCAGTGAAAATTCCCTGTTGTAACATTTGATGACTATTTTATTGGTCAGCTGCGTTGTGTTAGACGTACGTCACCCAATCATGCATGTCACAAGAAACTATAGTGTTTTCAAGGGTATATTGGCACAACAAATTTTCGCGATACACGTATTGTGATTTGTTTAATTAAAAAATAATGGCTGTTAAAAAAAAATACAAATTGGCTGAAAACAAAAAAGTAACCAATTCTTTAAAAGTGAATTTTATACCACACAACCTTCATAGTTAATATTAAGTCTATATGGTTTTATTACCCATACGTAGAGATGATGGTATATCGCGAAAATGTTTTGTATCAACATTCCCTTTAAAACACTGTAGTTACTTGTGACATGTATGGTTGGATGATGTACGTCTAATACAACGAAGCTGTCTGCAGACCAACAGCAGATATCACATATTACAGTAACGGGATTCTTATTGGCTCAGTCAAAAGGGGCAACAGCTCCACGTACAAGCGAAAGCCAGTCATCTTCTGGCAAGCTGAACGTGAGTTGAAATCTAGCAAGCAGTCAAGTTTTCCCGCGATAAATCATCATCTCTACCCATACTATATGTCCATCAACATTGAAGAATTGTAGATTGCAGTAACTTTACTGTTGAGATGAGGATTCGTTTACGTCCTGACACCAGACCTACTAACAGATTATTATATCTCTGGCTACGAGGTCACTGCAGACGGTGACACATAACTGTACACAAGGACAGGAACTGGGAGAGGAATCGGCCATGGCCTTTGATATGAAACTTTGCAGGCATTCGCCGTGAATACCTAAATCACGATGGCCGGAGTCGGGAATCGAATACAGGTCCTCCAAAGGCCCGTTCTTCAGTCAAACGAATGCAAACGAAAGCGGATGCGTAACACGCAAACAAAACGAGCACACGGAGTGAAACGAATTTTCTATTCTACAATGCTTAAAAACGCATGCGTAAACGTACGGACTTGCAACGTACGAAACTAAAATGTATTTCCCATGCAAATTTCCGACATTAGTGAAAAATTAATTTAACATTTATAAGTATTTTATAAATGGTTTCCATAACCATGTACGTGCTTTCAATGACAATAGAAATGGTAACAGCCACATAATTTTACCTTTATAAAATTTCCGTACATTTTTTTTTTTTTTTTTCAATATTCTGTAGTACTTCAGTGACAAATAATAACTGTAAATACAGTGCACGAAGGCGAATTTAATTGTTAACCTGTTATAAATAAAATTTGTGGCAAAACACGAAATGCTCGATTGCTGCTGGCTACATGCAAGCACGGATACGTAAGAGTTCGGTGTTGACCAACTATATAGCGTTTCCGCATGCGTATCCGTTAAAAAATTCGGTACGTTTTTTTAAACATCGTTTTCGGACCCCTCAAAGTGGCTAAATATAGGGGTTTCAGACTACCGTATCTGTAAAAGTAACAACTGGATTCGAAAAACACAACCATAGAAACAAGCGTTAGACTTTGAACTATGCTGGCTACAGAGATAATATAGTAATAATAGTAAAACACTGCACGCCATCTGTGTAGCTTGCGCGGAGAGGCGATAATGCATTACATACCCCGGTCAACGACATCCGTACCACTCCTTCCTTACACACACAAACTCAGCCTTTATAGGGAGACCCCTTAAGCGGCACCTGCAGAACAGCGGAACAATGGCTGTAGCAATAACTATCACACAACCCTGTACAGTTCTCAACAACTGCAGCTCTACTTGTCAGAAACTCGCGAGCCGCCACTGAAAGTCTATGGATTTCGATATAGCAGGGTATGAGATTTATCTCGGGAAAAGTTGACTGTTTGCTAGGCTTCAATGTAATGTATTCATTTCCGACTCATTTCTTTCGTTACTGGAGAGTCCCTGTTTGACTGGGCTAGTGCTAGTTCTGGTACGCTACTTCTGGACGTCTCTGATTTTTCTGTAAACAGCTACACTGTGGTTGCCAATCAATACAAAGCGCGGAATGCTATACTGATTTGAAGAGCACGCTAGCAGATAAGATTCTCGCAATTTTCCACCATCTGCTATTATTATTAGATAATTATTTTTACCATAAGGCTATTCGCGGTCAAGGGAGAACTTTAATGCATTTGACATTTCAAGGTTACGAACTTCAGCCATCAGCCTTAACACGATGGCCTGCAAATACTACGCGAGGTAACCGTGAAGCCGTCTCCCTAGATAAGCTGCGTTTGTGTGTGTGAGGCAGGAGTGGTAAGACTGCCACTAACCGACGTGTGGAATGCGTAGAGATAGGAAATTTCGCGAAAATATTGTTGCAGCACTTGGTTTCAGTGCCTTACGTGCGCACCTGCATCTCTGCTGTGTGGCCAGTGATTGGATGCCGTAACACCCGGCGTGTGGAGGTTAAACCCGCAAATCACAGACTTGTTGTGTCGCAGTTATCCTTGTACCTATTGGCACAGTCAAATTAATAACAACTCTGCACAAAAACACTCTGTAAAAAACCACGGAGTTGAGCTGCAGGTGTGCACGTAAGGCACTGAAGTGGGGCAAAAAACTTTTCACAAAAAATTTCCGTCACAAATGCATTATCGCCTCTCCGCACAAGCCCCTCAGATGGCTTGCAGTTCTTTACTATTATTCTTTTTCCTGTGAGACTTTAAGGCGGTGGCCACATTATTTTATTTGTGGTCAGCGTAGCTCAAAGTCTAACGCTTGTTTCTATAGTTATGTTTTTAGAATCCATTTGTTATTTTTACAGATAGAGCAGTCTGGAAAACCTATTTTTTTATTTTTTTTTTATTTTTTTATTTTTTTTTTTTTTTTTTTTTTTTTTTTTTTTTTTTTTTTTTTTTTTTTTTTTTTTTTTTTTTTTTTTTTTTTTTTTTTTTTTTTTTTTTTTTTTGCCATTTCGAGGGGTCCCGAAAATAATGTTTCAAATTAACGTGCCGTGTTTTTATAACTATAGCGACATCTTTTCGTAGATATACAAATACATTTTTCGTTAAATAGTTTCGTAAAAAAAAACAATAGCTGCAATTCGTTGCAAAGCGTTTGAAGCGCAGGTAGGGAGACTACTTAACTAAGAACATTGTTTTTTACTTCCATCTTCATTGTTTACACTTGGGCCAAAATTCAACTCTTAATCAATATTGTAGACCAATGTTCAAAGAACTTATCTGGCGTAAATACGAGTAATTGTTTATTAACTCAGTCTTGACTTGCCAGTCAACTGTGTTATATAACACACTCCACTGGTTAAACCTTTCCGAAGTGCGATAACCAGTTAAAACCATTCTTCGTTGCCACCTCAGACATTAAATTTTGAAAGTATTGTGATGTAATAACTGTGTTTATTTATCAGATGGCAATGTGTGACTAATATCATCTGGTTGCAGAAATATATAAAATTAGCATGGCGTTAAAAATACTTATTTTTGTGCGAATAGCCTAGGTTTATTTTTTCTCTGTTGGCGGTAACATAGGAACATCTAAGATACGGTATACCGAAAAGGTCTGTGATTTAATCAGTATACACAACGGTTATCGGTGACAGTACTACAAAGTACCGTAATATAAGTATGTGCCAGATAGGAAACAGATAATACAGTAGTGTGAGGAAATACTTACACTCATGCTTAATTCACGCTGTATCATACATACACACTCGACAAAATAATTTAGTGGTCTATCAAAATTAATCGGGGGATCAGACGAAACCAGTGAGAGGTATGACGTGACTTATGCTGGTACCATTGGTGAGGCGTTCTGTATCGAGTAATGCTCGTCCACACATGGCTGGGTTTGGTGGACGACATGCTGAACGAAGAGGCTATAGATAGGGACCCTTGTTTTTCGCGAAAAGAATTTTGCCCCACTTTGTTGCGGTGCCTTACGTGCACACCTGCATTTCTTTTTCGTGATCAGTAATTGGATATTTAAACTCTCCCGAGCCTTGGGATTCTACCGGCAAATTACAGACGTGCGGTGTTGCAGGGACGTTATTGTAATTGGCTCAGTTAAATGAGATGCGGCTCTTCACATAGACACACTGCCAATAACCGTGAAGCAGAATTGCAGATGTGCACGTAACACACTGAAACAAACTGGGGCAAAATTCTTTTCGCGAAAAATAGGGGTCCCTAGCTATAGAACGTCTGCCTTGGCCAGCTCGCTCTCCAGACTTCACTCTAGTTGAACGTATCTAGGCTGCGTTATAATTAGAGACGTGAAAAATTCGCCGTTTTCTTGTAGGCGCAAGCTAGACCTCCAGCAACTATAGGTCTGTATCACGTTCATAATTGGCCGTTGACTTACACGACATTCCTGGAAGTAGCTGAGCCAATAATAAAACTGTAACTGAATTCAGGCGCATTTCACAGTCAGCGAGCAGCTAATAAACAGCAGCTGTTTAGACAATTTCACAAATATTCTTGGAGGCTAGCCTACAGATCAGTGAACCCGCGAATTTTTCCTGTCTCTATTTATAATAGAACGTGTCTAGAGCCAGTGATTTTTGGCGAAAAGAATTCTGCAACAACTTGTTTCAATGCTTTATGTGAACACCTGTTTCTTGGCTTTATGGTCAGTGATTGGAAGTTTTTAACTTTGGGCGTCTCGGGGTCCTGCCCGCAAATCACGGACGTGTTGTGTCGTGGTAACATTGTTCTGGTTGGTGCAGTCAAATGAGCCACGCCTCTGCCCTATTATATTCTGCCAATAACCACGAACCAGAGTTGCAGGTGTGCATGTGAGACATTGGAACAAGTTGTTGCAGAATTCTTTTCACCAAAAATCACTGGCTCTAAACATGTCTTTGAGTGCATGTCAGCTGGTGTGCAGCAGTATAGCTTATTGCCATTCGGGGAGATCACACACTATATTCGAGGACAGTTTCTGTATTGTTTGGTATGGGTATTTTGTACTGTTAATTATATATTCCGTCCCTTGTCAGTAGTAAGTAGAGACCTGAAATATTCGCTGTTTCATATGGGCACAAGCTAGAATCCCAGTAACTGTAAGGTTGTGTAATTACTCCACACCTCCTGAAATTCTCCGAGTCAACTATTACGGACCTATATCACTTTTACAGCAAGCAGCTAATGAGCATCTGTCGTCTGCTTCAGTTCACAATAATATTCTTGCAGGCCAGCCTACAGGTCAGTGAACTTGCGAATTTTTCCCGTCTCTAGTAATAAGCGTATACTTACGTACCTGACAGCAGTCTCGTGTCATCTACTTATTTATGTCTGTGGCGCTGCGGTTGGCGCAGTAGATAGAGCAGTCGCTTCCCACCCTAGCGATCCGGGGTCGATTTCCGGCAGGGTAGCCCTAGGGAATTTTTACATGTGAAAATCTAGCCGGAATATGCCGCTGGTCGGAGGGGAGGGGTTTCCCCTTCTGTTTACGTTCCGACACCTTTCCATTGTAGGACTCAATTTCACGTCATTCTTCAGTGAGTGGCAGACGCCTACCGACTTCCAGTCAGTCTGGGGTGCGGTGCCCTGTCCTCGGGTGCCCTCCCCATACTTATTTATGTCCGATTCCGTACTTAATTTTGACCCGTTTTCTAATTATTTTGATCAGCGTAGTAATAATCGTCGAGAAACGTCATTATATACACACACACCTACACACACATACATCTGTGTGTATATATGTTTCCGGAAACTTGCGCCAAGGTAGGCCTACTTTTTCCTGTTTATCGTAAGTACTTGAAAATTTTAAACTTAGCCACAGTTAAGGTGGGTCATCAACCGCAGGCCACGTTAGAATTGCGAGTTTTTTTTTTTTTGCTTGTTTTGGTTGACTCATTTAAATTATATCATTATAGCTCTGGTAAAATACGTAACATATTACAAATAAATGTGAGTTATTAGTCAAATATTAAATTAAAATCCTAAACAGATTATCAAAAATCTTAGAATCGGCATTTAATTCACGTATAACAAAAGGTGATCAAATTCGAAGACTACCGCTGTAGTAAAACAATTTTAATAATTTGATGTAATGCTATCATTTGTAAATGAAAGATGCCACATGAGATATGAGACCGTAAGAGGGTTGGTACATGCTATGCATTTTATTTTGAAGGTTGTGATACAGTGAACATTAAATTTATTAACATATTTTAATGAGAATGATTTTAACAATGATCATGCAGTACACTAAGACAACAGAACAGTTGAACATATAAATGGTACTGATGTACTTGGTGCAGAAGAATATTGACAGAAGAGGGAAAATTTAGTCAAAATGCAACAAAACAGATCTTTTGCAGTTTTGACGGAATTTCTAATTCGGAATTTTTTTATTTATGATAAAGATAATAATAAAACTCTCTTCTGTTAATTATTCGGCATCAAGTATAGCAGTTCTCTTTTATATGTTTTTATATGTTGTCTTGTGTCTTGCATGATTACCGCTATACAAGTTTTGTCAACAAATCATAAGCAATGGTATATGTCTATAAACCTATATATTCTTATTACAAAGTCCCAAACATTCAAAGCTCTCAACACATTTTAAGTTGCGTGATGTGTATAAACAATTAGCGTTTTTCTTTTCTTTCTTTCTTTTTTTTTTTTTTTTTTTTAATTAAGAAGTACTGATGTAAATAAAATCCCATTGAAAATAATTTTTCTGCGGGATCGTAAAATAACTATAAAATAATTTAGAGACGAAAATGACAAGTATCGTTACAAAATAAAAACAACTAAAAAGAAAGAAACATTGTTTTATAGTAGACAATTACTGATAGGTTAACGTCTGGAAGTGTGCGTACACTTGTGGAATCCTCACAAGTGCCTTATGAAGTTTCAGATGCCAGTTTTGTTGTTAGGGCATGTAACTTATGAGAGCGTGGTACATAATTCAACGCTAAAAGCATTAATCTACAAATTGTAGGTTTCCTGAAGCCAATTTGCGAAAGTTTAAAAATAGCAATCCTACACAATAGTTATATAGCCAACGTTTTCAACAAAATTGTTTGCAGTGTTACGAACTTCTGAGGCACAATCTCTGACGCCGGAATTCCGTCCATTTAACTGCGGCGCAAGAGATCACGCGTAACGAATTAGTAATTTTGGATAAACATTTGCTCATAAAGTTGGCAAATACCATTATCTAGGATTGTTATTGAGTATTTTATCCATATTGGCTTCAAAACAAGCGTAGAAATCAGCTGATGTTTTCAGCTATTATGTATCTACCACGTACTCTTAAAGAAGGCCGCTCTTCCAGACACTATGTACACTCTTTGTTTCTGTTTTCCATACACAACGACCACCATTACCTTGGCGACTTGCCGTGTTACCGGACGGGGGCGGAGCGCGCCTACTACAAAGTGATGAGCCAGGGGAGCGTAGCCTCCCGGTGGCCCATAATTGACAAATGCGACAGCGAGGGCGGAGGAAAGAATCGCGGTGCTGGAGAGGGTAACGATGCCTCGCGCCTCGCCACTACAATCGATAGTCCAGGGACGAGAATGGATTGTGCTCGCTGTTACCAAACGAGCTGCGAGATGACCGGCATCTCCCTTGTGACTCTACCTACAACCTCGTCGACTGGCAACTAGACGCACTTTGCAGCTAGGGTCAAGTCGATGTATCAGCTACCGACAACAATTTTACTGTTAAAAGTATTTTATTTGGAAAAGAAATTAGATACATGAGAAAGGTCTCTTTGTGTATGTAACATGAAGTATCATTGAGACAATACGTATTTTCATAAACTAAAGAAGTATTTTGGACATACATCATTGCAGCAATTGGTGTGTCAAAGACGAGAACCAGGGAATGTACACAAACAGACAAGTAAACAAACAGAAGGACTTTGTTTGCAACTGGCAAACATAGGTAAACATAAAATTCAATAAGGAATTCAGTCAGTGAGTTACAAGAAAATAAATTAACACAAACGAGCCCCCAGGCACCAAAACACAAACCATGGAATTTTGTTAGTAAGTTGAAACAACATACAAAAATAATTACAACAACAAGCAGACAAAACAAGACGAACAACAAAAAATCTGGATGTAGACGGCACATCAGAAACACAGACACCTTGAGGAAAACGAATGAATACGAATAACAAAGTAACTGTGAACAGTTAAACAATGGAACCACAGACGAACACAGTGGTCTCCTTGCTGCAAAACAAATTGAGACGTTTCGGTGACTGCAATCTGTCCCCGTTTTCAGGCACATACACAGTCCGAGGAGCACCTGCAGATAATCTCTCCAATGCTTCACAGCCACATTCACAGGGGAGCTGATACACACAATTTTGAATTTGTGGCTTGTCCTGCCCGCGTGTTGACGAGGCAGCCACAGAGCGAGCCGTTCGCATGAACAACCTCGCGCACGCATAAATAACTGTCAAGTTAAACTAATCAGAAATCGAAAACAGTGTAGTCTATTAATTTAAATAAAAAATACAGTGCAGATATGAACTGTCCTGCCAATTATAATGTACGTTAAATTTTTCTATGCCAATTAGTTAATTTAAAATAAAGTTTACAACCTCCTGTTAGCTGATTATAGGAAGAAAATGCACGGTAAATATAGTAAGGAAGGAACTTTTTTTTTGGAGATAGACGTGTGGTATCAGCGGGCGAAATGAAGAGGAAACTATTTGAAATTTTGATGCATCTCTTGAAGATATCCGTGAATATATGTTAGTTTTGTAGCATGTATACGATGTATAATATCTCACTGGCGCGCGGGATAAATAAGCGATTCGACCAAACTTATTTTTGTTTATCTACACAGTATTTACCATGTTAATTTTAATTGTACATTATTTATATAAACAGAGTATTTGTTTACTTTGCACTTAAGGTATTTCGTTACAAATACCACCTAGAAACACACTGGTGCAAAAATAGTCGACTGGATAAACTCTACTCGATTTGTTATCGATTGATAAATACGTTATATAGAATCTTTTATTTTGTGTTTTATTTATTTATTTATTTTTTAGTCAATGGTGTGGTGTTCCGCACCAAATTGTGTGAAAGGTACATCAACAGGTTTCAGGATGTTCAGATTTCATTTTTCGGAGAGTAAAAATGCAGTTTTTGCTGCAAAATTTTAGACGCGACAGATGGAAGCCGACTTACGGTTAACTTTAAGATAAAAGAATGACAATAAGAACGTAGCTGTCATGTTTTATGTTATGATATTAATACAGGTAATTATAAAATTTTAGGTGCACTTTAGAGAAAACTATTGCGATGTCAAAGGGCAGATAGTCGGAGAAAATTTAAGCCAATCGCAACCTCGAATATATTTGAAGTTGGAAATCCTCCTGCTGGACTGGTACGTTAGAAGGATTTTAAGTACAAAGGAAATGGGATACATATTATTTACGCATTAATTATTTCACTTGCTGTCAACAAAAATATAGTGATAATGTAGCATAGCAACAATAGATGAATGTACATTTCCGAAAATAAGTCCCCAAATAAATTGTTTTATAAGGTAGTGATCATGCTTGTTATTTCAAGTTTAACTTGTCACATTTATAGAAAATTATGTTTTGAAAGTATATGAACAAATAATTTTATTTGAATTATTTCCAACCAGCCTCGGAAGCGTGCTAACTGTACAAAAGTCTATCAGTATGAATTTCCACCAATTGCAAATTAATATTAAGGTTTTGCTGCTATTGTGTAAAATGAAGGTAGTGTGGCATTATAATTTTAGTACAACTTATTTAGAACATTTAATTAAAGTCTTTAGGAGTGCAAGCTAAGAATGTTATTTGTTCCGAAGTGTAATACGTAATCATAAATAAATACATTAGTAAATCAAAGTCACGGTATCTTAAATGTTAACTATAAAAACTCAATTTTAATTTTCATGTGAATTGTATTCAACTTTTACATTGTAAAATATTCCAGACTGTCACAATGCGAGTCATTTTAACATTAGAGAAGAAAGTGTGTCAAAATATTTTGTGTCAATTCATTGTTACTTCAGTTATTATGTGCACTGATTTTAAGAAAATAACTTGACACGCAGTGAGATCAAAGATAGTTATTTTTAAGTCCGTTATCCAAAAAATTCGTCTGGTAGCTTATACAAAATTATTTGGCGTGAGCTTATAACTCGATTACAATTCAATCTGACTAACGTAAGTTAACTTATTCATTAGTATATTTAAAAAATCCGAAACTGGCATTGCGTTAAATTAATGTTTTGTAATAAGTTGTGTTCAGCACATAAATATAATGAAATTTGTGTTTTCTTAAATTATGAACAAATGTATTATATGTACATTTTTTCTTCGTTCATGCTACACTATGCTAAATACTGGGCTAATTTGAAGTAAAATGTCCACTAAATTGAGAAAATAAAAAAAAAGTTAATTTAAAGTCTGTAGGGAAATAAATGTGCCTCGTGTGGCCAAAAAAATCCCTTATCGAATACAGAGAGAAATTAATATCTCGGAATACTCCATCCATCGATGAATTGCTTTCTGTAAGATTTTGATGCAATTTTTAAATGATTTACAAAAAATTCATGTCTCAGTTAAGTAGCATTAAGAGTATATTTTTATAATCATACACGACAAGTCCATAAAGTTTGTACGAACCAAACATGTTGTTTTGAGCCAACAAATTAAAACAAATTAATCTCTTTCAGCTACCACAGTTTATGTGGCACTATTCTTACAGTATATTTTGTCAGCACCAGCAGATGTTACTGGTCTCATACATTTTTCAAAAATTGAAAGACCATTTTCGTAATTTTAATAATATTTTGGAAAGTTCTAACTGGAGTCTCATACTGCTACATGATAAAAACGCTGTATTGTTTTATTTTGGGAGTATGTTATAGAAAAATACTTCTTAACAATTTTTTAGAAAATGTATTATTGTTTGGTACGGCTTTGTAAGTAATTAAAAATTAACTAAACTTAACGTAAAATGTCCACTGTGTCACTTATATTGTACCTACTGGTATTGTTAACATTGAAACAGGATAAGTTATTATCTTTTTGTTGTCAGTTTGATCATCCAGAACGTAGTTCGTAAATGGCCAGGCTTACAGTTCTTTCCGTCATAGATCAATTATCATGAGTTACCGAAATTCAAAAGAGAATATTATCACTACATTTTAGAAGTATCTTACCTTATAAATTGTTTTCCTTTACGCTTTGCGTAATATAGTGTCAATTTTCGTACGTAGGAAAAATAAATTGTATTTCATTTTAAAAATCTATCTTCACTGTGTTTTAATTGACGTTCGTGTGGCTGATCGTTGTACAGGATGTCCACAATATCTTGTTACCCCCCTGTATGTAGTTTTTGCATATTGTTGTGTTATTATGATGTTATGGTATCTTGTGTTGTAACATAACCTTAAGTATCCAGTGTATCCGTTTGGGTTCCTTCATCCTCATGACAGAGAATAATTTTGCGTCACGTTCTGTGAGACATCTTCCGAAGCATTTTTTGCTGGCTGATACGAGCAAAAGCAAGTCTCACTGCTTCTTTGAGTTCATCTGTGGTTTCGTAGCGCTGCTATGCAACACACTCCTTTATGAAGCCCAAACGACTAATATCACATGTCGAGAGATCTGGGCTTCGAGGTGGCCATTCAAGTGGAGCAGGCAGCACTGCTGAACCTCGGCAAATCCAACGATTCCGAAAAACCTCGGCAAGGTATTCTCTAACAGAGATGGCATAATGGACTGGTGCTCCATCCTGTTGGAACCACATATCATTCAGAATACCAAGTTCCTCCAGTTGTGGCACAAACCAGGCTCGCAGCATGTCCAAATAAGTTGTCTGGTTCACTGTTCCATCAAAGGAATATGGTCCAAACAAATGTATGTTGTTCACTGCAGCCCATATCATGACATGCGGAGGATTATGTTCCAATTCCTCGACATAATGTGGATTTTCCTTGGACCAAAACATAACATTCCGTGCATCGATAGCTCCGATAGATGGCACACTCATCACTGAAAATGACCTTTCCACGTTTTGGGATTGTGTCGAAAGTCTGAGGAAGCAACGCACATGCATCCCGTCTGCGGGCTAAATCATTGTCTGATAACTCCTGAACGAACATGGGGCGATATGCGTGAAGATGCAGGTCGTTCATGTGTTTATGCAGTGTCGATCGCGGTATTCCAAGCTCCGCTGATCGTTTGCGGAGCGACTTCTTTGGTTATCTCATTACTGATTCCTCGACTTCCTGACATTGTTGCACTCTAGTTGAAGGTCTTCCAGTTGGTGGTTTATCTTTGATGTTGCCCGTTTCAAAGAGTTTGTGTTTCCAACGCAGAAGGGTTTGTTTTGGTGGTGCCTCTTTGTGGAATCGTTGTTGGAAAATTGGCACGCACTTCACGAAGTGTCTTCCCAGTATGAGGACGTTCGTGAACCCAAGCACTCACAACATCCTCTTTTCCAGGGTGTATTCACTGGTATCACACGTGGTTCACATTCCTTATCTACAACACAACCCAATAAATGCCATAAATCCACTGGATATTTAAGGTTATGTTACAATGCAAGGTACCATAGCATCATAATACCGTAACAATATGCATAAAGTACATACATGGGGGTTACAAGACATTGTGGACACCCTGAATAATATATACTGGAAATATGTTTATATAACAGTTACTATGTAAAATATGCAATAGGGTTCTGCAGATTGATTTTATATAAAATTATTACATATAAATTAATTAAGTTAAACTAAGCGAAGGCAAACTTAAATAAATTTTTTGAAAGATGTAATTTCGTTTAACTGAATTACATTACAGACAACTGCTACAGCAATTTTATATTGTAATTATTCAAGTTTTTTTTTTATTCCAGGTAATGCTAATTTGTTCACATGTATTAAAAACAACGTTTAACGAAGTGTTCTCAGGGACAGATATATTCAAATTATGTGATGAGTGGAGACCTGCGATTCCCGCACATTCTAACAGCATGCTAGATTTCATCGTCCTGTATTTCTT
This sequence comes from Medauroidea extradentata, assembly GCA_003012365.1. Lineage (NCBI taxonomy): Eukaryota > Metazoa > Arthropoda > Insecta > Phasmatodea > Phasmatidae > Medauroidea > Medauroidea extradentata. The sequence goes on from PNEQ01056743.1 coordinate 14,410, forward strand.
GAACATGGTTTGCTTATTTACAAGATACTGTTACGTAAAATATCTAGCCAAGTACTCTACAACACTGATTAAAGGCTGACGCACATATAATATTCGACTTAGTCATGAATTCTGTTTACTTCTTGAATTTTCGTCATCAAGGTTATAAGATAATAATTTGTTAAAATTAACTAAGTGCCAGTTGTGCATAATTTCACCCACGCTTGTCATGTAGTTAAACAGAGATAAATATAAGATGGGAGAACTGCAACTTCGCAGCTTTAGGCTACAGAAAAGATCAGAGGGCGTTTTCGAAGCATCGCGATGCTAGTCTGGGTAGAGCAAAATTTCTGCTTGAGGTGTAAAGAGAGCAACCCGAGTGAAGTTTTCACACGTTTAAGTGTCATGAGGGTGGGTGTCCTGTCTACTCACTCCTCGTTAACCGTCTTCGAGAGCAGGGTAAGCAATGATTAGCAGAGAAACATTTCAGCTATTAGACATAACCAAACCAGTAATGTAATTTAACTGTTTCTACAACATTTAAATATAGAATAAATAAGCACGAAACGAATACGTATGTATATCTTAATCAAATTACTGTATTTAGAATACACTGTTGCCGTCGTTTTTGGAAAATATTTAAAAATGCGTAATATATTAAGTGTTAATTTGAATTTCCGCCATGTTGAAACCCTGAACAGCTTGCAGGCGTTAATTTACGACCGCACTAACCTCTTGTGATCGGATAAATTTGATCACTTGGCTCAACTAACCTACCCTACTCCAGTAAGTTTCTCTTTGAAAAAGCTTTAGAGTGGACACTTGTAATTTGTGTCATATAATAGCCGAATAAGATAGGCAGAAGGTTTTTTTTTATAAATTTCATGTAGGCCTACCTGTTTCTTTTAGGCAAAAGTTAAAGAAATTGCTTTGCTACCGATATGTAGTATGAGTGGTTAATATGCATATTTTAAATGTGAACAAGTGTAACATTATTAATTGATTTTTGGATAAATATAATTTTAACCATGCTTGGTCTAAACGATAACAAATAAAATTTCTGAGTATGTTTTTAGTTTGTATGTGTAATATTGAATAAAATATGCTTATTCTACTTAATTTTTGAAGTATTGTTTGTCCTCTGTTAATGTGTTTCGCCACATCAAATACATAGGTACAAAGGTTCAAGAGGAAACAAAAATTTGTGCAACTTTGTTATTACAAAGTGACAAGATATGATGTAGTGGTTCCTATTGGAAGCTTACAAAAAACAAATTGCTAAGTACAAAATTCAAATTTTCTACTGAACAGGAAAACGACCTATGTAAACACAATGTATCTAGTATATTAAATTTTTTTGTTACTTCTTTTTGTCATTGTAAATTGAAATCACCTATGTAAACACAATGTATCTAGTATATTAAATTTTTTTGTTACTTCTTTTTGTCATTGTAAATTGAAATCATATAGCTCTTAGATAATGTGTTATTTAAATTTTGTAGAACTTTCTTTTAAGAAGTTAAAATACATGCAAACTTTATTACACTGATGACTTACAGTGAAGGTGTGTTTCACTTTCATTACGAGAAGATTATAATACATGCTAGCATTTTGAATATTAAATTCGTATTTTATTTTATTTTTTAATTTATTATAATCTCTAAGCATACAACACTAGCGATTCACCTTTTTTCAAATAAACAGTTTCAGATATTATATATAGGTTCTCTCTGTCTGTCTCTATCTGTCCCTCGAATCAAGCCTCCAATCACATAAGTTTCTATCAAGAAATGTCCTGCAGTGCATAACTACAGTCCAACCTGTACGTCCACACTCACACTAATCCAAGAGTGTTACTGTCGTCCACACTTGTATAGTTTCTCCTCGATCTGCTTGTTCTGCCTCGTCCCTCGCTGCCAAGTCCGTCGCGAATACTCACCAGTTAAATGCCACAATCACTTTGACGCAGCTCGCAGTGGGCCGGTATTTATAGTCACCTGCGACGACATCCAGCATATTCTCCTAGCAAGTCGACGATGCTGGTTGATGTTACTGAACTTTACCTACCGATGTTGCGGTAACCTTCAGTCACGTCCGAGCTGAATGCTTTTCACAGATTACTGACAGGTGCCCACCCATTTAGAGGGCCTGTGACGTCAACCAGGCCCGAGTGGCCCGCGTCGCCAGGAGCGGAATGAGGAGAGGAGAAGGGGGTGCAGTTCGCGCCTCGTCGCCGGGACTGGAGCTGGGAGCGGGTGAGGGGGGAGTGACATGGCTCACCAGGTCGCTCAGCCGAACGCCTTCGAGAGCGCTGACTCGTTACAATAAT
>PNEQ01056743.1:16817-44125 GCA_003012365.1 Medauroidea extradentata
AAAAATTAACAAAATTATTGTATTCTTCAAATATGAAAAGAAATAGGCCACATTTCCTAATGGTTGTAGGCCTACATCATACTATGGTAGTCACCGTTGTGGAGTTGTCGGCTATTTTTTTTTTTTTTTTTTTTTACAAAATTATGGTATACTTAATAAAGAAAAGGAAATAGTTAGGCAACTGTCTCTAAGATGTGCATGTCATTTCATTAGCTGTCCCCCGTAGCAGCTTCGATGGGCGTTCTTTTAAAATTTTACATTATAGTAATCCGGTTTCGATTCCCGGCAGATTCATCTGAATTTTTTCCGTGCGGAAATCGTGCCTGCAAGATGCCTCTGGTTGGTGGGTTTTCTGGGAGATATTTCATTTCTTCTGCCTTTCATTCCAGGCATTGCTCCGTCCAACTCAGGTCGCCTATCGCCGGCTCTCAAGTCCTTAGCTCGACTGTCCCGTCGCGGTTGCGTCCGCTATGCTTTTAACATTTAACAAAACCGTTGTAGACTTAAAATAGAAAAGGAAATGTTTTGTCACCTGCCACTAATATGTGCGTACATAATATTAGAATAATTTCCGTCGCAATGTTTTACACTGGATTCGAACCCTTAAACCTCCCACACCGCAGTCTTACATTCCAAACGATTGCGCCAAGGCAGGCTGTCTGAATTCCTATGTGTATTCAGGCCCGTAGCTCAAAGAGGTTTATTTACGAATCGGACGGTAAAAAGTATCAACTTTCGAATTATGTCTACATTCATGTACACTTTTCGGGAGTATTGAAACACTTCTTTTCGCAACCTTATTTGTAAAATTTCAAAAAGTCCTGAAATTTGTTTTCAGATATTTACGTAAGCTTTATTTTTATTCAAAAATCATCTCAATACCTCGACAGTTTGAAAGACGTAGAGGATTAATTGAAACTACGTTGAATTTTTTTAATGCCCTAAGAAGTTGAATCTCAAATAATCCTGAAACCACATGTTATAGGTACGCATAAGCTTCATTCTGAAGGAAAAATCACCTCAGTGTTTCAACGGGTTTTTTAGCTATCGTGGAATGATTGAAAACTCATTTTACGATGTTTCACACCCGTAATTTTCGAATTTTGGGAAAAAAAAAAAAAAAAAAAAAAAACAAGAAAAAAATGGTAACATACATTTTTATAAGATTCATTCTGAAGCAGAAATCACCTCGATTTCTCAGCGCTATAGAAGGATCATTGGAAAAAGATTTCACTTCTTTTTCGCTGCCTTATTTTTCGAATTTCGAAAAGTTCTTTGTTAGTGATGCCTACGTCGTAAGGGTAAGCCGCCCTCAAGATTTCATGTGTCTAGGTACAGCGGTTTGGGTTGTGCGTTGATGAGTGAGTGAGTGGGACACTTAATTTTATACCTAGATATATAATAAACGCCACTGTATCATGATATTCGATTAAGAAATCCTGTTAGTTCTGCTGACAGGTTGTGTTCCTCACAAAATTATCGTGACCTGAGTCAGACTGCAGATAGCCCTGCCCATGGTGTGTATATGACCACGGTCCTGCCGTGGTTAGACGCATAAAACTCAAAATGCTCAAATGCATGAGTTTATGACAGTCCGCAGAAGCTGATTGTCTCTCTCTCTCTCTCTCTCTCTCTCTCTGTCTGTCTTTCACTCTGTCCCCCTTTCTCGTAACTTGGTCAATATATTTTTGGCATAATATACAAAGCACGATTTTCAATATGAAAAAAATGTGATGCCTCGCGTTGGAGTTATCACCCACGATTTTTGTTGTTCCTCGGAAAATCCCATTTCATGTTGTTCGATGTCGATATTATTAGTTGTAGATACGTGCTTGGATTTACTGTAATACAATGTATAGGAACGTCACTGACGTCGTTGCAGGACAGAATTTTAAGCGTAATAGTGTGGGTTTATATATGTGTGTGTATACATAGTCTACACACACACACACACACACACACACACACACACATATATATATATATATATATATATATATGTGTGTGTGTGTGTGTGTGTGTGTGTGTGTGTGTGTGTGTGATGGTATATTGCGCCAACATATTCTTGAAAATACACACCAGTGTCATGTAAGACGTATGATGGGTGATATACGTCTGACACAACGTACTTGTGTGCAGACCAATAACGGGCATCACCTCCTAGTTCAATAGCGGGATTCTTATTGGCGCAGTCAAGCGAAAACAGGAAATCTTTTGGTGAGCTGAACGCACGTTGAAACCCAGCAAACAGTCAATTTTTATCGCAAAAATTATCACATGTAATTATATATATACACACACGCGCGCGCGCGCTAAAGTACATGTGGCTGTAGAATTTATACTATGGCAGAAGCACTGAAATTATGATTTTCAAGAAGTAATTGACTCAAGGAATTCATGTAGTAATAAGAATTTAAAACGAATAAGGGAAATTTGATTTTAGTGTGTTAGTAGAAGAAGCGCGCAATTGAAACCCAAACCAATTCGTTAATAAATTAATAAATAAGTGGTTTTCCGCATTTTGCCAGTTCCAGGTAGATGGTTAAGGAAATACACATTACTACAGTTGAATTAGTTTCATCGCATTAAAATGCACTGTGTTAAATTACTTATACTAAAATTATTTTATATTGTTATAGTAGGATTTTAAAATTTCGATAGCAATAAGAAATTGTTCTTAAATTGTGCCTATACCTCTTATATCTGATGGGATACTTGCTCCTAAGTAGTTTCGTGTTGGTCATTGTAAGACTGCAAATTAAAATCGTGCTTGTTGTTCCGAGATATTCATATAAACTATGTTTTGTCGCTTAGTCCTGTTTCCCGGTGCCTGTTATGCGGTTGTTATCCCGAAGAAATGGCACGGCTCTTAACGAATAATACTTATTTCCAGCAGGTAGAGAGCTCTTGACGACTTTTTCACGTCCTGCAGGAGAATTCCGCAGAATTAACCATCAATCCTGTCCAGTACGATCCTTCCCCTCTGTTGCTTTCGTAATCTACATCCGTCCAATTAAAAACACAGATTATTTCCAGCTCTCGTTTACTTCACTTTTCCCTTTTTTTCTCCTCCCTTAGCGTTCCTTTTTCTCCGCATAATCACTTTATCCAATCAGCCAAGCCGTGCTCATTTTCTTTGTTCTTCTCAACCTCCCACCTCCGCTTTTCTCAGTTGTCAGACTAAATGTCGAGAAGTTTGCTATCTCTTCCCTATGAAAGGCGTCTGCGACAACGTGAAAATAGAAGTTATTCAAGTTTCCTTGTCTTTTGTGTCGGCAAGAACTACTTTGTAATCCATTGTCGGCGAGAGTTGAGTAGTATAACGCGTGTGTACATGCAGATTTGCATAATAAGACACACACGCGTTCGAATATTTGTGCAGCACCAAAATCTTTCAAGAATTTATAAATACGAATTCTATAGCTATATTACATATAGTTAAGTTCAGTAATTATAAATCGTAGTACTGATTAATCTACAGACGACAATTTTCGTAAATAAAATTTTTAAACTGCTAATGTATGCATTTTCTTTATAGACTTAGATATAATTTCGTTTTGCGTGATGGAACTTCGTAAGCTAAATAAATTATCTTAATTGAAAATGCTTTAAGATCAAGAATTTTTTAATTTTTTTCAAATCGCAAGCACTAATAGCTAATTAATAATTAATAATATATTTATTACTTATATAATCATATTTCTTCTTCGCCAGTTTCGTCGATTTTGTGTTTACCTCTAAAGTGAGATGAAAATTTGACGTGACATGTCATGAAGGAACTAACTAAACAAGTAAAATCTGAGGACATTTTAAGAAATGGTCAACTTTCAAATATAATGATAAAAAATTTATTTTTTATTTTGTGGATGATATACACTTTTAATATTAATGTTTACGAAGTAAATAACTTAGATTGTAATTTTTTGACGCACGATAGTTAGGGATGATGGTATATCGCGAGCAATTTTGTGCCAACATGCGCTTGAAAACACTGTGGTTTCTTGTGACATGTATGTAACATTGTTCTGGTTGGAACGGTCAAATGAGCCATACCTCTGCCCTATTATATTTTGCCAATAACCACGAACCAGAGTTGCAGGTGTGCACGTAAGGCATTGAAACAAGTTGTTGCAGAATTCTTTTCACCAAAAATCATTGGCTCTACCAATGTGTTACCGTTGCGTTACCTCGCTCAGTTTGTACGTTACTAATTTTTAGTGACGGGAATTTTTGGTGAAAATATTTTTGTCCCGCTTTGTTTCAGTGTCTTACTTGCACATCTACAGCTCAATTTCATGGTTATTGACAAGAGTGTTTTTGTGCAGAGTTATTATTCATTTTACTGTGCCAATCAGTAGGTCTACACGGATAACAGCGACACAACAAGTCTAACAAGTCTATGATTAGCGGGTTTAACCTCCACACGCTGGGTGCTAAAACACCCAATCAATGACCACATAGCAGAGCTGCAGGTGCGCATGTAAGGCACTGAAACAAAGTGTTGCAGAAATCTTTTCACGAAATTTTCTGTCCCTGCTAACTTTTAATGTAGTGTACCAGTTAGTTACGAGAGTTGTCAGTAGGAAAAAAAAATCCCTGAGTTCGATGACATGCATGTTATAATCCACTCTCCTATGTGTACGCTCATTGTTTAAATCATAATAAGAATAAAATTTGCTAACCGCTTGAACTGAGTTATGCACTTGGCCTTTCTTTTACAGGACTACAAAGTTTATTCTGAAAGTTTTCATCTGCAAATAAAAACACTTCAGACGAGTAACAAATGATACTTATAGGTAGAGATGATGGTTTATCGCGGGAAAACTTGACTATTTGCTAGGCTTCAACGTACGTTCAACTTATCAAAAGATTACTGGCTTTTCCTTGTACGTGGAGCTACTGCCCTATTTGACCTAGCCAATAAGAATACCGCTATTATAATATTTGATGCATGTTATTGGTCTATAGACAGCTACGTTGTGTCAGTGTTTTCAAGGCTATGTTGGCACAAAACATTTTCGCGATATACCATCATCTCTACTTATAGGTTGTTCACAGTGAAGTGAAATGTTTCATTTATTTACAACACGCAAAACAAGTAAAGAAATAAATATTTTCATCGTGGCCTCAGGCGTACATTTTTTGTTCGATGAAATATCTACACTGTGTTAACTGTTCACGCGATAATAGCTATACGAATAAGTTGTGAAGATAGACAAATTGAGCTGAAATATAAAAATAAAATAGTAAGAAGGGCCTTAGTGTGGCAGTCTTCAGATTGCTACAGAACTCTGTTCATATTTCTACTTCGAATTTGCCATCAAATAATTAATAATGGTAAGTTTTCCAAGTACCGTAATAGAAATAGTAACGATGTAAATGTTTGCACGCCAGTGGGTTACGCCTAGCGGTGATTGTGCAGTAAGCGTCGTCTTGGTCCTAACTCTGTATCTCGAACGCGGGGAATACTTCCAAGTAAGCGGGCATAGCCTTTATTAGAGATTACGACGTATACGTAATGTTTAGAAACTCTATTATGTTTCTGTGGACCATTTGTAGGGGCCCTGGATTTTCGCGAGAAGATTTTTACAGTTACACCATCTTGTTCCATTGCCTTACGTGCACATCTGTAGCTCTTCTGCATGGGGGGCCACGGTCGGCCACGGTGGTCGAATGGTCAGACCATTCACCTCCAGCCAACGCGGTCAGGGGTTGGTCCCCGGATTATCGCACGTGAGAATCGTGCAGGACGATGCCGTTTTCTCGGGGATCTCCAGTTTCCTGCACTACCAACCCCATGTGTCCCCTCACCAGCGCTAAAGACCTCGATGTTGAGCGCTGACCAAAATCTCTCACCACTCGCTCTGCTGCATGGTTATAGCAGCGTGTGTTCACGTAAAAGCAGGGTCGCATATCTGACTGTGCCAATCAGAACGAGGTAGACACCACATGTCTGTGATGTGCGGGTATAATCACTGACCATTACCATGAAGCAGTGCGGCAGATGTGCACGTAATATATTAAAACAAGCTGGTGCAAAAATCATTTCGCGAAAAAAACATAATCTGTAACCATTTGCAGTACTTAAGCCCTTGTACACTTTTATCTGAGGATATAATTTAATAGTACTCGAAGTTGTGGTTACAACGACCGGAGAAGGGTGCACTGCGACTTTAGTGTATTTCAAGCTGCATAGTTGTAGGCGCAGTACGCATTATTTAAGGCCGCGAGTTCCTAGTTCCGCTCGTTTTTTTTTCCAATATGTCTTTTTAAAATCTTGAAATTAAGCAGATAATGTAAAACCGTTACACAGAAGTGTACAAAATCGTTTTTCCTATGAAGCCTAATTTTTTTTTTTCAAAGCTAAACATTTTATAATTTTGGCGCAACATAATATTTAAAGAGTATATTTATGTTGACGGTTAGCTAAAGTTAATTTTTTTTTCTTTGGAGTAACGGCTACATAGTAAAACATTTTTGAACGTTTTCATGGTATGGCTTTGTGATACGTACCTTGTCCTTTTCAGGATTTAAAAAATAACAGTCGAAAAAGTGGCGGACGGGAATATGAACCCGTGGCCTTACGGTTGACGTCTGGGTGGATGTATTTTGCGCGTTCGACGCCTAGAAGTGCGGAAACGATAAGGACAGCACAGCACGCGCGTCTCGCGTCCCTCTAGGCTCTGGACGCATGCCACTGAATTGGCGTGCAGTCTTTTCGCCGACAACTCGTTTCTATGAGACATTCAGTTGTGACTCAGTAATGTTATGACTTAAAGTTATCGACATTAGTGTATCGTATACGCCAATGCCCTTTGAAAGATCCTGCACCAAGAATTTCATACTTTACAAGGACCGCAAAAACACCTATTGTCTCTATTTTCGGTCACTAAAATATATGCTGTAGTGATTAGTGGCGAACTTTAAATGGAAATACACAGGTGTAACGTTCTTTAACTGTTATTCCTAATCAGAGATCACGTATTAGCGTTGAACAGTTCTTGAATAATCTTCAAACGCTATTTGGAAAATAAATAGTCAGTTTTTTCTAAGAAAACGGTACTGAATGTTTTTTCAAAACTGCAACATGATATTCACGCCTATAATAATACCAATTTTTGCCATTTTCAGTCGCGAGGAATGGTATTTAAAGTTTACTAGAGTATACATGAAATGGGTATGCACACGTGTAACGTTGTTTGAATGCTATTACTAAGCAGTCGTCAATCACGAACGTTGAACAGTTATTTAATTAGGCCTATGTATGTAAGCCTAAGCTCTGCACAACTCTAGGCGGCCTGCTCAAAGTGTGTAGTCGGATTGTAATAGAACTTTGCTTGGGACGCAGCCACACTTTGTCATTTCCATCTCGCGATTTCATTGATGTGCACGTTAGAATCCACTGTTCTGTGTAACTCGAACTTTAATCAACAACAGACAATGACCGTTAGATGTTTCCTTTCGTTAGTTGGAGATATTGGATAATCGCAAGTATCTTTTGTGCCACCGTATTTTGCAAACCCCATTGTAGCGGCCTTCGCCTTGTATGTTTGGTAGGGACAGGAAGTTTTCGTGAAAAGATTTTTGCACATACGGCCCATGTTTTAGTCTCTTACGTGTACACCTGCAGCTCTGCTTCATGGTCAGCGATAGTAGGTTTTAACTTATTACGTCTTGGGGTTCTACACGCAAATCATAGTCGTGGGTGTCGCGTTTAAACTTTTTCTAATCTGTACAATCAAATGAAAGACGACTCGGCGCAAATACGCGCAGCCAATAACCACGAAGTAGAACTGCATGTATGTACGTGTGGCATCAAAATAAAGGGTGCAAAAATATTTTCGCGGAAACTTCCTGGCCCTAATGATTGGCGAATTGTTATGTAGATGTTTAAAGCCGAATCACTATACTTATAATATTCACTAGCGGCGTACCAGAGTTATCGTTGGCCCAGTTAGACGGGTACACGTCAATAACGAACTGAAGAGATTTTGGTCAGCATACAACACCTAGATCTATAGCGCTGGTGAGAGGTGACTGATGTGAGAAGCAGCGCTGCAATTAAGGGGATATCCCCGAGAAAACCTGCAGATCGGCGGTATCGGCATAGTCAGGCACGTTTCCCACACGAGAAAATTCGGGGACCGACCCCTCCTGGAAATCAAGCCATCATCGCCTTGGTGGGAGGTTGCGCGTCAATAACGAAAGAAGAACGTCGGATATGTATATGTTATAGCTAACAGTCAACTTTTCCGAGATAAATCAGTGTCGCTATTGTGTTTCTACGTGGAGCCTGCGTGTCTCGAGTGTAGTGGTGGATTGCGCTAGGTGCTCGTGCGGTGATCCCCCTTGTTCGACAGTCCACTTGGCGGCTGCTGGATGCTCGTTGACGGCTCGGCCGAGTGCGCTCGAACCCTGCCTGCCTCTGGGCAAATAGCTGGTCGAGTGTGCGGATCAGTCCTGATCTCTGGCCTGGCCCCTAATGAGGCGTTTTGTGTCTGCCTGTGGCCTGACCCCGTTAGTCCGTCCGAGTGCTTGCTCTTTCTCTCTCTCTCTCTCTCTCTCTCTCTCTCTCTCTCGTGCAGCAGGCGTCGAGATGCCCTTCTGTGTGCGTCGGCGCTGCCACTGAACACGACCGAGCACGCGGGATAGATCACACTCTAGAAACACACTTTGCAATAACACAAATTTAGTCGCAGCCTAGAAAAGTTTTTGTTTAACTATGAACTATTGGAAATTGACTTTGTCACAAAGAAAGTTTTTATGTTTGAAGTATGTAGCAGTAGTGACAAAAATTTGTGCTTGCCATTAAAGTATACTAATTTGCTAAGTTAGTTGTAGTTTTTTTTAGACAAGCTTTATTGTAAAATAATTCAATCACATTCTTTGCTGCAGAATATAATAACACTGTCAGCAAAGAAAACATTTAAAGAAAAACTTAAGAAACGCAAAATATTAATGGTAAAACTTGGTCGCATTTTAAGGGAACCTATGTTGACCCGACTGTATATAATGAGTACGTGACATTAACATTCCTGCAGTAATAAATCAATAAGATTAAGGACGGTGGACTCGTAAATTTTATTTTTTTAAAATATATTTCTACCAGACACTATTCAACTTATACACATCAGATAACATGTCATTTCCCCAAATAAAAACATGTAGACTTCATAGTTTTTACATATTCATTCATCAAAATTGCAAAATTGCCATTGTGGCGTATCAAAAATAAAAAAAAAGTAATTAACTAATGAAATTAAACTTACAGGAACGGAAAGTCAGAGTGTCAAACTTTTTTATTGCTTGTTTGACATGAGTTAGTTTTGAAAATTTCATTAACGTCCAGAACTCAACGTTATGCAAAATTTACTTATTTTCATTAATTTTTAATAAACAATACAACAGTGTATCCCTTTGTAATTCCAAAGGTGTCTTGAAGTTACTCATAGCTGTTCGTATCAATATGCATTATCTAGTTTCTGAAAGTTGCGACTCCTCTCTGTGTTACAATTTAAAGTGTCTTACTAATTGCTACTGGTGATGTTGTTGCAAGAGTAAATAAAAGTCAGTCCTATTTTTGGCGGATAGCAAGTCGTCACTGTCCTCTCCTGGCGTGGATTAATCGGCCCAGTTTAAATTCCGCCCACACGACTGGTCAATCTCGCGACTCACGAATCGGCCCTGGCGGTAACACCTCAGGTCTCACGCCGTTCGTGACTCTACAGCACTCTAATGCGTCGTGACGCCTAAATCGACGCCCGGCGTTAACACCCCGGTCCGTCGTCAGTTGGCTCTAAGATATCTACCTCTACTCCGCGTCGCGACGCTTGAGTCGACGCCGGCGGTAACATCCCGGTCCGTCGTCCTCACACGTCTCCCAACGTATCTCTCTCTCTCTCGTTCAACTCCACCGCGTTGCTCCTGTTTGGTGCCAAAACCCCCGCCACTTGTCCTGCAGGCTTTGGTTCCCTTGGGCCAATCAGGAGCCAATTTTTCAAAATAACCCCGCCCCTCGAGGACAGTAAATTCTTGTCATTGCAGCATTTATTTAATTTTCACGTTAATATTTCCTCATTACACTTGACAATAATTACCACTGAGGCTCCTAGATCCTAATGTTCCTTATATACTATTTACTATTATAATAATTAACATTTACATCTTAAATTGTACAGGCGGCACTCTCCCCTCTCCACCAACAGCTAAGGGTTGGTTGGTGCAAGTGGGGTGCGGGTGCGGAGCCAGGCTGCCGCTCAGAAGCTGCACCTGCTCCCTCCACAGAGACGAAACACACACATTTTAGTTTTGTTTACATATAAACAGTAACATTGACTATTGCTTTCTCATTATAGGTCCATCGGCTTCGTGACATGATGCCGAGGAGAATGAATGGTCGCATGACCAGTTAATTTTGATATTCAGAAATTATACTGATTGATTGCTATTGCTGCTGATACATGGTAGGGTAATCATTGTGCACGTCACATGACCCTCAGGGATCTTTTTTTTGTGAACGGCAACAACGTATGCAGTTAACAAAAGATTCCAAGCCACCGACGATTAAATTCTATATCTATCCACTACGTAAATGTCTTATCAAACTAACAACTATTTCCATTTTTAATTAAAATTTTTTATCTAATAGTGTCTTTATAACAGAGCACCTCAACCAGTTTGAAAATTCTATCGTTCAGTGTTCTCTTTTCCTATAGTCTTCCTTTATCTTGTGGTAACCATGGGTCAGGGTGGTCAAAACTATTTACAAAGACATTTTTTTCGGGGTCACCTGAAGCCATTCTAGTAGGATATCAAAAGAATACCTCCCAAACCTTCGCCCGAAAAAATTAGGCGTGGGGGAGGGCTGTGATATACACATATTGAAGACAGCTGCCAGAAATGACGTGTGTCGTATTTGAATATAGGTACCCAACATTAAGTAAATTTGCCTCGGTGGGTTTGGAGAGACTGATTTCAGCTTAAAAATCTTCATTTGAAACAAATAAAGGCATGTATGGCATACAATGAGATTATAGCCTCTAACCAATATTTTAAACATAGTTTCTGTTTGCATTAAATTATTCCACGCGGGCAAAGTTGCAGCCGGGCTGTATTAAATACTTTGTCTGAAAGCATTAACTTTAAAATTCATGTATTGATAAGTAATTTCTTTTAACATTTATTTCCTATTTAAACTCCGTGGTTGCAAGCAAAATAGAAAGGACCCTTATGCGCTTACCAAAATCTTCTATGTTGAGCACTCTGTTGGAGTTGGTTAAGTTTGCTGAGTCACATGGCAAGGTTTGCTCGACCCCCAAGTTGTGTCTAAAGGCTTGCTAGCGATTGAGGTTTTCGTGACTTGGACGCTTGAGAACTCTACTCGTGTTACTATTCGAACGCCTCGAGCTGGAATTTTTTTCCTGGCCAGAATAACCTCGCAACTTCATATAACCACATTATATCTTTTACTGTACTGTATGGTAGTTACACTGCAGTGACAGAGCACAATGGTATGAGTGTTAGTATTGTGGCCGCTTGGTTACAGTACAATTCGAAGAAAGTCAAGCTAGCCGACGCCGAAATGGGTTGGTAAAGTGTGGACCGAGGCGATACTCCATTTCTGTGATTGACTCCTACCCTTTATTACACATGATGTTCGCTCTGTGCACGTTTAACTCATTGCATGGCAAGCCACGAAGAATCATGTTTGCTTAGCTTGGATATATCTGCTTTCATTGTAAGAGTTATTAAGAGGAGTAATAAATGAAGGCAAATAACGTTGATGCAACCAGCACATTTCTGCAAATCTTTAAGTCACTATATGCAAAAATGTTATAAAAAAATTATTTAAACTAAATGCATGAGATCAATCGTATTTGCTGCCAACACTACAAGGAGTATTATTTTGTCAGAATAACGTATTTCTAATGATATACTTATGACGCTGATGCTAGCCTCTGTGGGAAAAAATGTTGGCCCATAAAGTTGGAAAAACCTGTTACGTAGGGTTACCATTATTACTTTTTTTAAGTTATGCTATATTAACTTAAGGAAAACGGGGAATTTTCAACTGTTTTTTTTTTTACCCTTAACTTATCCCCCACGAACTCTTTTAATTTGTTAAACTTGTCTTCCTTTCAGAAAATATGTTTTAGTGTAAGTCGTAAAATGTTTTATTTTCGAAAGTCCCTTAAAGTATATGTGGATTTCAGTCATCTTCGAAGATGAAAAAAAAAAAAGAAAAAAAAAACATTCTTTATAGCTAACGCAGATGTTCTGGCGTACTATATTTCTTAAAAATAACCGAACCCAAAAATACTGCTCGCCCTCAGGTCCTGTTTGCTCGGAAGGTGGAAGGAATCCCGAAGTTGTACCTCTTGGGCTCCTCCCAGTTGGATGTCAACAGGAATAAAGTCCAGAAGGAATCATCTGTGATTGCCTTCCCGTCTTTCACTCACGACCGGCCGAATTGACGGAGAGGAGTAGCGGGAAGTGAAATAAGTTATTGGTTTTCGCTGGGGCCGTGGCGTGGGGTGGTTGCATGGCATTCGATTTGTTATCTTCGAAGATCCCGTTACTTCCGTCCTCCTTTCCGTCGTTCAAATAAGATTCCTTCTGTAAGTGTTTTTTATTGGTGCTTCGGTAGCTCGTAAATCCTTAATCAGATACTCAGCAGACAGTGAAGTACTCGCTCGATTCGTCACTTTTTTGGAGACTTTTACGTGGCGACAGTCGTTTCGCGTGTTTGATATTGTAAACTGCAGGTATTATTTTTTCCCTCCCAAAATAGGAAGTGTTACTAACAGTGCTTTAGCGATTTCCCTCCCCGCCCCTTTAAAAGGAGATGCGTCTGTCCAAAGTATAGGAGTGCTCATTAAAGTCAACAAAAAATTTTAGTTTTGTTATTACTCGTGTATAGGGAAAGAGAAACCGTGCGGGTTCAACGGCCTGCATGTAAGAATCCATTGTCGTGTGTATACTCAAGCCTCGTCCATTTGTTTACTAGCTGCAATTCATTGGAACAGCGGACGGTGAGCGAATAGACGGGAGCGTGGCTGTGCGTACGTCAGTGGATTAAAAATGGAAGTCCCTGAAATCGCGAATTGTTTCTTTCGTTGCTGAGTTAAATTGACTACGTATAGTCGAGGGAATTCTAATTGAGTGGTATTTTTTAAACTGAGTTGCTAGTAACATTTTGTCTGTAAAATCTGTGTTTGTGCTTAAACCCTAAAATATCTCTTTTGGGGAAACGCTTTTTTAGGAATGTGTGTGTGTGTATGTATATTATATGTATAGACGCAATGCTACAATTTAGTCCTGTAGAATGTCATTAAAATAGGTTGCGGGTAACTTAAATTTCAAACTTCTTCGCCAGTCAGTCTCCTGAAGGTAACGGAGAACAGTACATTCTAGCATCTTTAGTTCAATACTCAGGCTTTCTACTCGTATAATAATATCATACCACTGCAGATATAGTTTGAGTGATATTGGACTTCAATGAGTGCGATCGGGACCCGGACTCTCGTGAACGCTAGGCCGCTCTTCCTCGCTCTCCACTTGCCTTTCTCACCTCTAAACGCAAGACGCTGAACTGGCGTGTTCCTATCCAAAGAATGTAAACAATTATTGCGCTTAGAGTGCAGACATTAAGGGCGCCACCTATCCGCGCGAGAGGCTCAAAAGCGACGGAGCAGTAATGTCGACCTTGACGCGCGCATCAAATGTCGCGTCGTCGCCTCAACGAGCCAAGCGTTGAACTAGCGTGCAAGGTTCCCGCCGAACGGTTTTTACTGCGGGACATTAGGCGGTGACCATATAATTTTATTGGTGGAAAGTCTGCAACTGAGTTTAATGCAGGTCGCAATCTGAGTTTCACCTACATCCGGTAAGTACATTTTGGAGTACGGCAGTCTGAAATGGCCGTTTTTAGCCATGTTGGAGGGCTTAGAAACGGTGTTTTTAATGAGCGCGGCCCGTCTTAAAAATGAGGTTCCGACCTTGTCTGAAGTTTTTCTTCTTTTCGTACTTTGGCACAATAGGCTCACGTGGAATTGTTTCGTAGAAAAAACCTGTTTACGAACACACTGCAACGCATTTGAAGCGTGAGGGTAGGCGGCCACCTCAGCCGAGAAAACAAAAGTGAGGTAACATCTCAATATTTGTCTCGCTTATAAGTGTTAGTAAAGTATTCAATGATGGAAGATTTTCATGCCGCCCACTTTTTGTTTTCATGAGTTTTAATGTTTGCCTTCTTTATATACAGCTATTAAAAAAAAGTTTTATTTTTCTATAAATATACACTAGTATTATTTCTATTGTATTTTGAATTAAAATGAGCCTTAAATAGTTATGAAATATGGTATAAGTTGTACATAAAACTTGTTATCCTCTAGTGGAATAGTAACGACATAGTGAACTAACGGAATATTGTCGTGCTACAGCTGAGGAATGTGACCTCCTTGTGTTCGTTTGCGCATATGTATAAATGTAAGATTATATCTACTGCATCGTTTTGCTTATACATCTACGTTTTGCTTGCTTCGGCATTGTAAGTCATAATGTAAAAAAAATTAAATGTTTTAATATCCTTATCCAACGTAATGTTTTTTCTTTCAAGTTAAGATTTGCTAATGGTTCCCAAGTATTCTCCGATTACAGAAAATTTTGGCAGCGGTGGGATTCGAACCCACGCCCTTTCGGACTGGTGCCTAAAACCAGCGCCTTAGACCGCTCGGCCACGCTACCTCACGTCAGTGTGGAAGTGCTCAATACAACGTGCTGCATATCGTAAAGGGGAAGTGGTATAAAGATAAAATCTTCAGAATCCTAAAATAGCTCATTTTTATTTTTACGCCATTACAGTTCGTACGGGTAATTTTCTGAAGTCATCCGTTGCTGCTACCCATTATGAACTTCAGTTAAACGAAATCTGTTTCTTCATAGAAAAGCTGTGTCGAAAGTAAAATATTATACTAACTTTTAAGAGTGTATGTTACATGTTAAGATATAGCACCTGAATTACATTGCAGTAATATTTTCAAAGAAGAAAGAATTACGTTTGTTACATTAACTATTAAATAAACGTAAACGTTAATTAATAATTTTTTAATTTATTGGGAATCGGCTCTAGTCTATCAGTGATTTGAAAATTTCGTATTTGTTCAGTGAAAAGCACAACCATTTCGTAAAACTCAAACATACCGATGTTTTGCGAGAAACTATTTGCATTGTTAATGTAAATATGTCGTGCATAATTCATTATTTCTTATAAGTAATCGTGTTGGTGCTTGCATCTTCCCAGAGTTTCCCTGTAAGATAATTAGTTAAATTATAGCTTTAGTTCTTTTATTCTTTTTGTCTAATCTAATATTTCCAGTTTATCCATCTTTCCTATTTATTTCGTAAATGTTCATATATTAATATATCTGTACTTCAACCACAATGTATTACTATGTGTCAGAATTTAATATTAATCAGGAATAATTTATGTTCTGGATGGTAACATTCATGGTTGTTGTAATTTGATATTTTCTTTTCTTTTCTCAATGGGTTTTTAATGTTCTGTTCTATGATTTTTTTTTTTTCCAGTGGTTAAGTGTAATACAAGGTAGTTACGCCTTAATTTCATCACTGTCAAAATAAGTCGCAAATGAATTATTAAATTAATTTATAATACTACTCGTGGTGTTTGTGTAGAGAATCAGTGGCGTAACCAGGTTTCTCTTTCGGAGCGGGGTCAATTTGATAACACGTGCCAAGAACACGGTTAGTGAAAACTATTACCTTTTCTCTGTTGTCTGTAGGGATAAATACAACGGAAAATGTATGTTTTTATGTTCAGTAAGAGTTGTTTGCATGCACAGAGACAAAATTATGTAATTAATTTTCTATTCCTGCCGGGGGGAGGGGGGGGGGTGACGGTTTGGCCCCCCTGTTTTTTTTTTCTACGCTGCTGTGTGATATATGATATAGTCAGTATCTGCTCTTAGGGACGCCAATTTGTGTGTATTAAATTCATTGAAGAAAATAAAACGCTGCAACACCCGGACTTCGCTACATTGTGACATCCTCACATGCTTACTCGCTCAAGTGTCGTAAACCGCAGCCAAGAACCTTTTACTCACATGTCTCCGTAGATATGTGGACTGACATGATGCGTGCATGTTCGTGAACAAATATTGCTCCACTTATGTTCCTGTACTATGTCATCGTCTGCAACATTTCTTAAGTAAACTGTGTAGTAGGCTTGGCTCAGTCACCTTTCATGGTAACATCCGATTAGTACATTTTGAGACCAAGCAGTTTAAAAAAAAAACTCTTTCTTGAAGCCAATTTAAGCGTGTGGCAGGTGTCCGCCGGTCCCAATCGTGTTCATTGTACTCCAATAGCACACAAATTACGTAAGCAATAGGGTGTTGTTACTACTCGTGTTGAATCCAAAGGATTGTACTACAGATAACCGAATGTAATTTTTTCGTTTACATTGAAGAAACAATGTCGAAGCCCTACAAATATAATTTGAAATATATTTTACTGTTTCTGTATACTTTTTTATTCAAATACGTTCGATAGGGACAATGCCTTTCCTAAAATACAGCAGCTCTATTCCCAGAGCAGTTACGGAGCTGCGGGTATGCTCGCAAACACGATTAACGAAATCTTACTAGCGACTCTTCTTAAGGGGCCTCCCTAGATTGGCAGAATTTGTGTGTGTGATGCAGGAGCGGTAAGAGTGTCGTCAAACGGCGTATATAATGCTCTATCGCCTCTGCGCGCAAGCTACTCAGCTGGCTTTACTACTAACATTTTCCCTATGGGGAACTTTAAGCTGTGACCACATCAATTTATTTGTGGACAGCATTGTTCAAAGTTTAACGCTTGTTTCTATAGTTGTGTTTTTCGAATCCGGAATCTGGAAAACCCACTTTTCGCCATTTTGAGGGGCCCGAAAATGATGTTTCTAATAAACGTGCCGAATTTTTAAAACTATAGCGACATAATTTAAAGAGTGTGTTCGTTTCGCAGATATAAAAATATAATGTGCGTTAAATAGTTTCGTCACAAAATAATAGCCGTAACTAGCTGTAACGCACTTGAAGCGCAGGCAGGGAGTCTTAATATCTCATGTCTTAAACAAATTTAACCGACAGAATACGTTAACAGGTTTCTAAACGACGGTCCAAATTCGAAGTGTAGGTGTTTTTTTACGCACGAAGGCAAGTTACAGAACCATCTGCCATAAACAGAAAAACTTTTTTTTTTTTTTGCTGTATTAATTTGTTGTTATAATTGCTGCAATATTAATCCGTGGTTAGTTCGTATCAAATAAATTATTCACGTATAGGTCATTCGCGATGAAGTGAGCACTAAAAATTTAACTTTTGGAAAATATCAATAGCCGTTACTGCATTTAATTCAACATTTACTATAGTTGCCGTACTGCTTGTATGGTTGGCGGCGAAATTACACAATATAGTTCCATGCTGTTTCCTATTTAAATACAACTATACAAAAACAAACTCAACCGAAATTGACGTATTTTATATAATCAATAAATTTATATTATTGAAGTGTATCGATTCATACCGACTTTACACAATTTATCTTACACGCCCATAAATTAAGTGACGTGTCCAGAGAGGTTGGACATGTGCCGTCGTTAGCCGTTACGCGCGGGAAGATACGAATTGACTGAAAATAGAACTTTAGCAGGGCTTTTTTGAGTGCTCACTTCATCCCGAACCGCCTATACCAAGGTTGGTGCAGTCACAAAATATTTTTAATGACAAGCAATGCGCGTTCATGCGAAACATTGCTTTTCGTGGTACCAGTTTATAAAATTAACATTTCTCCCAATATTTTTCGGTGTCTGGTGCTCAGTTTTGAAATATTCTACCTAGATAACTTAACCACTTACTCAAACTTGAAGCAGTTTCAAACTTAAATAAAAAAAACATTTAATGCAAACAAAATATTTTGGGGAATAAGCGTATGGTGTACGTTGGTTTTTAATTTTTTTGTTTGTGTTTAATAGGATTCAAAATTATCTTAAATTACCAATTTTACAGGTATGTAATTTCATTATACATTAAATGAACTGCTATGAATTGATA
Organism: Medauroidea extradentata; assembly: GCA_003012365.1. Classification (NCBI taxonomy): domain Eukaryota; kingdom Metazoa; phylum Arthropoda; class Insecta; order Phasmatodea; family Phasmatidae; genus Medauroidea; species Medauroidea extradentata. Next base: position 34,931 of record PNEQ01056743.1, read on the forward strand.
TGGGGTGTTTACCTATATCACTTATCATTAGGGACAGGAAAATTTCGCGAATTCAACGACTCGCATGCTAGAATCCATTGTACTGTGCATATTCAAGTCCCGTCTATTCGTTAATTGTCTGCTGTTCCACTGAGTAGCAGCTAGTGGACAAATGGTCCGGGCTTGAGAATGCATGGGATAGTTGATTCTGACTTGCAGGCCATTGAAATAGCGAAATTTTCCTGTCCCTACTTATCATTATCTATTTGCATTTCTATAATTCATACAATCATTTTATTTGCAGTCGCCTTATTTGTAGTTATTAATAAACTACCGTGGTATTATATTGTTTAGTTGTGCAAAATAGTTGTTAAGTTTTTATATTTGGGTTTGTATTGTTGTTTTCATGCTTAAACATTTTTTTAGTGTTTAAACCACGGTCGTAGAAGAACAGGTCTGGACACTCGCCTATCTAACAATGTATTTTGCTTGACCCCCTTGTTGTTTGGCTGTAGTTCGTCAAGTTACCGAGAATGTCGTACTTTTTGGCGCTGTAATCCGGGCGGTCGGACTCAAACTCCGTCCACTTTTTTCCATTGTTAAATTTATAAAGTAAATAAAGATTGCTGGAGCCTTTTCTTAAATTTGTGAGCGAAGAAAGTATTTCATAAATGGATAAAAAATACGTTTTGTTAAATTGTTTATCTTAGCGGAAAGGAAGTGGGCGGAGTTTAGTCCGACCGCCGTAACATCAGCGCCAATAAAACACAATATTCTCGGTAACTAAGTGAACTACAGCCAAACAACAAGGGGGTCAAATATCCAGGCGAGTGTCCAGACCTGTTCTTCTACGGCCGTGGTTTAAACGTTTGAAGTAATTGTTATTTATTTATGTGACGAATTTAGTTATTGCATTTTTATACGATTAGTTGTAAATTTTAGTATTTAATTGTAATTTTTTTGTAATGGTAATCTCACATGTATATATTAATTGTGTAGTCGTGGTTAAATGCAAGAGAAGGCGGAAGTCTTTACTTCGCCACTAATAAAATAATTTAATAATTATTTATTTACCACTGCTAACTATGGAGATATGATAGAAACGTAAATACTTCAGCTGGTGGGAATCGATCGAGCCCGACTCGTTGTGGTATCGGACATCTGAGTTATTCTTTATTTATTTCGGATCAGCTTTTATGTTTAAACGTAAAAACAAATAAATGCCACAGTTTTACACGCTCCGAATTAAAGGAGAAAAAAATGATGGAAGGGGGGGGGGGGGGTTACATTTCTGAAAATTGAAGAGAAATTTAATGTCTATGATGCTAACGATACGTCGATGTTACCACGTGGTTGTTTTAAATTAGTATGCTTTGTGTCACGAACTTAACAGTTTAGTATTTAAATTGACCAGGGACGTTATTTTCATCCTGCATTATATTATTTACTTATATAATCACGCACAGGTCAACCATATACAATAAATACATGGCTAACACAACCATTATTAAAAAGGAACGATTAAGAATAAGACAGTTTGAAAGACGTTAATAAAACTAATAGGAAGAATTTAAAAAAAATGTTAATCTACATTCATGTAACCTAAGGTTCAACGCGACGTGGGGCCTCTATGCACTACTTACCATGGCATTGCCAGGTAGTTCTGTCACAGAGCTTCCAGTGACCCGCTGTTTTATTTTGATACACAACGGTGCAATCGTAGCCGCTTCACAATTTTTTTTATGTTGCAATATGTAAAAGTCATATAAATAACAGCCTGGGATAACACGTCGTGTCACCTACATCGGGCGCAAGGTGATTGGAGCCAGCAGGGTGCACTGGCGATGGAAGAGATTTCTTTGGAGAGCTTGCCGACCCGGACGTCTGGTGTGTGTATGTGAGAGACGTTGTTCGTGGTACGAGATGTAAGACTAAGGGCGTGTCACATAAGTTCATTCTAAAACAGTTTGCTGAAATTTGCAGAAATTTGAAAGTCGATATAAAAAACATCAATCCTAGAAAATAGATTTTGCTAACTGTTTGAGCAATTATGTTGCTGTTGTAATGTGTGTCTCAAGTGAACTACTTATGACGTCATAACTAGTTTTGAAACATATATTCCGGTTCAAGAGGCTTAGCTACAGCAATTCGTCACACTGGCAAAATATTTGTTCAAAAAGTGTTTCTTTAGTATTCTTTGTTTAGTTTGTTATTCCTCACGATGTTTTTTCAAGCGGTAGTGTATGTACCACGCTTTGTTAAGGGTACTGCCTGCGTGGAGTTTAATGGCTATCGTACGGCGACAATAGCACGCGCATCAAATGCCGCAACATCACTACGCGCCTAGCACTGAACTATGCATTTAATTTTGTCGGTGAAAAATTTGTAGCAAAGTTGATTTCAGTATTTTGTATTTGAGTTCATATGTCCAGGCAGTACATTTTTTTAGGTACATCAGTCTGGAAAGATATTTTTTTTATATATGACAGAGAGCTTCGAAACAATGTTCCTAATAATAGTATACATTATATAGAGGTTTTTCCCTGTAAACTAGCACACTGCACCCACGTTTTGTAAAAATAATAATAATAATAATAATATGTGTATTACGTAACACACACTTAAATCACATATCAGGAGGCCGCCATAACAGTTACCGTAAAGCCGTCTTCTAGGTGGGTCGAAAGGAGACACTTATTGCACGACATGGGTGTCGGGACATTAGACACCACCGTCCACACACGTCTCACGACGCTCATCGATGGAGTCACGGTGTGGACTCTAACGACATATACTACCTGTATCTAAAACATACCAACAAACTTTAACAGGTTATTCCTGAGGCGCAAATAGTTTGGTATAGGGTACCCATGGCCCAGGTCAAATAGGGCGGGCTGTAGGCGCTTCCAAGTTTGAGAAAAAAATTACAAGTAATTGTGATATTTTGAAAACGGCTTGCTTGACCGAAACATAATTCTGGTTACCAATAAGTGTCACCAAAATCAATAATAACGTGAGGTATTTGTACATTTAACACACCTCAATCATGTGTCAATGGGGTGGCACCAATCTTATTTTTGAAAAAAAAAAAAAAAAAAAAAAAATATGCTTACATTTTTCCCCCACATTATCTATTTCTATAGCAAGATTTTCCTCTTTTCAATGCATTCTCTCGGGGATCTCCCGTTTCCCCCGCCCATTCATTCCGGCGCCGCTCCATACTCACCTCGTGTCACCCCTCACCAGCATTTAAGATCTTGATGTTAAACGCTGACCAAAAATCTCTCTCTCACTCACTCAAGCTCAATGCAGAAAGTAGTTTCTGTCCAAAAGCGATATCGTGAAAAGTGACTGAGCCAAACTTACTACATAGTTTAACGTGTAAGTTTCTATCATTCTTCTTGCCAGGGTTCCGCGGTAGGCAGGGCCCTTAACCAATTTTTTTTTTTTTTTTTTCACCCGAGAGCTAGTAAGACGACAGTAAGAAAAGTATCATTGAAGCTATTCGGTAAGAAATGTTGCAGACGATGTCGTCGCACAGGAACCTAAGTGTGTTTTAAATTCAGTGAAGTAAAGAAAACGTTGCAACATCCGGACTTCGCTACAGCGTGACATCCTCACATGCTTACTCGCTCAAGTGTCGTAAACCGCGTCCAAGAACCTTTTACTCACATGTCTCCGTAGGTATGTAGGCTGACATGATGCTTGCATGTTGGTGCAAATATCAGGTTTGTGCTATATTACCATGTTTACCTACAACTTACAATGAATGTTAGTAAAGACACCCGTGCATGATAAGAAAGTTTCACGGAAATGAAGTAAAGGTGTTTGTGTGTAGTTCTATTTTTAATTTTTTGATGGATGTCTACGTAATAGGGAATAGTGTTCGAATACACACACAGTTGTTAAATACGATCTAATTGTATTATTCCAGAGAAATTTCTTCATGGAAGTGAAGTGACAAGAAACTCTTGCGCTGGTGCATACCATCGTGACTAATAATTATTATTTTTATATTTCACAATATTTTATTTTAAAATACAAATAAATATATTACCGCTTGATCATTGACACTTGTTTTGATGTCTGAGAATAAAACTGTGTTTTGCCCTGTTGCTGTTACAGAAAAATTTACTATTTTTAGTGGGTTTATATGTCGCGTCGACGGCGAGGTCATGAAAGAGTGAGGGAGGAAACGAGGCTTAGAGAGAGAGGGAGAGAGAAAGAGAGAAGGGGGAGAAGGAAAAAACAGCGAGAGAGAAGTGATTGCGATCAACGATGGTGGCGGATGAGACGAGACGAGTATGGAGTAGCACTGGAATGAAAGGGCGGGGAAAATTTGAGATTCCCGAGAAAACCCACTGTCCAACAGCACCGTCCGACACGATCTCCACATGTATAAACCCGGGTCGACTCTGCCGGGAAGAGAAGGAACATCGCCCTGCGCCAACTGCGGTCCCTGTGTCATTAGCGACGATGACACAACTTGACACCTGGACAAGAACTGGTAGAGGAATTTGCCGTGGCCCCTGTTGAACTATCGTAGTATTCGCGTGGAGCTATCTCGTGAAGCCATGGAAGAGCGAAATCAGTATGGTCGGAGAGGGTAATCGAACCTGGATCTTCCTGAATGCGAGTCCTACGTGTTGCCCTTGTGCCATCTTGCTCGTTGTTTCTACGTGAATGCGTCCGAGGGATTTTGTAGGCAGATGCTTCAGCAATGCGTGTTTTTATGAAATTTTGCCCTTGCCGTAATCGAGTCAGTGAAGGGGGAATCACACGCACCAATGTTGTACCAAACCTTATTCTATGTGTGATGTTGCACTTTATAGGTTAAACTATTTTACTTAACTTGGAGGGACATTGGAATACATTTCATTGCTGCTTTTAAAGTATTGTACATTTTTACGACAGTATAAGTATTTCATTTACAGTCTATGGAGAAGTAAATGTCACGTTACAGGCTTAGTAATATTTACATTTCTACCTGTGTCTGGAACGGTTTTTGTAAAGTGCGAGCGGTTTTGCTTGTATGTATTCAAAATGTTATGTAAGTTTGTTCACTTCTGACCTGTGTGCTTAAAAAATTACGTGGAAGTTATTTTTAAAACTTTTCTAATAAAATGCCTTTGTACGGCTTTATAAAAAGTCTAATTACTGGCTGATTTTTTTTGCAAGAGCTAATTAGCCGTACGGTAGGATACTAGCTGGCGGGCGACCAATTACTAGAAATTGTCGTGTTGTCAGGTTGTACTTGTAGCTTATATCGATCGTCAATTGCAGCGTCTCTTACAGCTGCTCTTGAATGACGTTGTAGCGCTTCATATCTGCCTCGCTAATTACGGTCATGCCGCGTATAATTTGTAGTTAATTAGCTTTAGATAGACGTTTCGTATTATTCTGCTCGTCGCTGAGTTTGTGACTGAAAATGTATGCAAATGTAGTTTTGGAGAAATCTCTGCCTGACGCATGAATGGTGTTGTAGAGTGTCACGTGTGATATTTTATACTTGAATTAGCTAAACCTGTTTCCAATTGTTTACATACTAAAAGAACACATATTCATAGTGTTCGTCTATATTTTAAAAATACAAAGTAAAAACGTTTCCTTCACACCGAAGAAAGATTGTTCTTTGTGAATATTTAGCTTGCGGTAGAGACATCTTGCCATAAAAACTTGAAAAAACTAATGTTTTGTGTTACTACATTTTTATATAAGTGATTCGGAATAAAGTGAACACTCAAAAATGTCCTGATTAATTTATATTTTCTGCCAGTTCATATCTTTTCGCAGAATGTAAACATAAATATTTCACGTGCTTTTATTTACATAGAGTCGTGCAATGTTTACGACTACATTAAACTGCTCCGATAAATTTTAGCTACAATATCTACTCATTAAATGCACGGGGGCTGAATATAATATGTAATAAAAAGTAATCTTTGTTATAAATACCTGCGAGTTAACGTCTTATAATACTGGTAAATTTTTTCAGGGTTAAATCTTTAGTGCCCACTTTATCCCGAATGACCTTTATCAGCTTCATTGTAGCAATGATAATATATATAGAACGTATATAAATAAATAAATAAATATATATATATATATACATATTTTTTTTTTTTTCCAAGATGAATCTTGAGGTGAAAATACCACCACTAATTCGCTTTAAAGTTTCCTAATAAACGATCTTTAGCAACACAATTTTTGTTACAATTAGGTACTTACTCATGGGCGTACCTAGGAATAGATTTCGGAGGGTGTTTCGAACTCTCATCTTGTGTAGTAAATGTTTCAATGTCATCTGTGTTTGACGTTTTTATATGTAATATTAAGGCCAAGCTATTTCATTTATTTCAAACAACTGCAAATAACTCGAAATTTTTTTAACCAAATATTTGAAAAAAAAAATTGAGATTGTGTACAGTTGTACCATAGTCTACTCAATTTTGCCAGAGCATTTTTTTAAAGTAATGTACCATTTGCTTGCACAAAATTATTTTGGTTAATTTTGGCTTATTTTGACAACCAAATATGTGGTATTTCAGGGGCAAAAATCTAAAAATCCGTTTGGTGTATTGCAACAGAAAAATTCAGATACACGCGATTATACATAAGTGTTAAAACTGCCAGAATGAATTTTTGATACGTGTGTTAGTTTGCGTTAAAAATATTTTCGAAACCACTGCAAAGCTAAAAAGCGCGGCCTTAACATATTTTATTAACATTTCGGTTGTTTTTTTAATATACTGTACCTTTTGTAATGTAAAATATAGCACCTAGTTAAGGAAACTAACATTTCGGAGGAGGTTTGAACCCCCAAAACCACCCCACTGGGTACGCCCATGTACTTACTGTAAACTTTAAACAGTTTCCTTTGCGCCGAAGTTACTTTGCAATGGCTCGTATTCAAACATACTTTTTCTTAGCAGCAAACATTTTGTTGGCAAATAAGGTATTTTAGAGTGTACGATACGTCTGTTTGAAACATGTTCAATAATGAACTGAACATACAGAACTACACTGTGCACACTTTCCGTTATCACTTGGTCCGTATGAGGCTTTTAGCTGTGGGCTACACATTTCTAAGGGTGATATAATGAAAACGATTCCTCCTGCAGAGGGTTAGTTATATAAATTGAACCCTTTTGTGGACATACGTCATTACGAGCAAACGTTGCCGGGCTGCAGAAAAACCCAGAAATAAAACGAAAAGAAGGAAAGGCCAGTAATGGCATATAATTCCGGAAAGAAGTATCATTGTATGGAAACTGGATTTTTATTTTAAAGCAATTAATATGAAAATTTACATTATTAAAAAAATTGCGCTACAAAATATGCGATTTTGTACAACTATGTAATTTCTACGAAACTGTGATTTTGGTAGACTACAAATTTTTCCTGTGGGTTTTTACAATAAAATACTTTTTACATTATAAACAAATCATTTTACAAGGAAAGTGTTTGTACATTTACAAAAGAATGTGAAAGTACAAAGAAATTCCTCGTAATTTAAAGGAACTGCCGGTATAAGTACAAGCAATTCCTTTGTAGTATTACAAACTTTACCTTTGTAACTTAACAAACAATTTATTTTACAAAGAAAACCTTTGTAAATTTTACAGATTTTTTTTTGAGTTTATCATACATCCTCCAATAACAGCAGATGCGACATTTTGGGAACTGAAATATGTTCTCCTCTACAGGCACATGAAGTGGGTAGGGTACCCGAGAGAATAGTATGACACTCCGAGTGCAGACACGTGTCTGGGCGCCGGTAGGCACCTGTGTGCCACGAAGAATGGCATGAAGTGTGGAAAAGCGATGCAATGCAAATTGCAGGGGAATCGGGAGCACCCCGTGGAAACGCGCTGGCCAGCGGCAAAGCCTGCCACGTAACCCACATACGGAAAATTGGAATTCGACCACTTCGGGAACCCAATCTCAGTCGCTTTGGTGGGAGGCGAGTGCTCTAGCTTCTTCGTCAACCGCACCCCCAACGAAGTGATGAATCACTGATACTGTATGCTGAAAAAACACTGAGGTACTCACAATATATTGCGTCGATAATTCCATGCTTGAAGTTCTGGCAAATTGTCCATTCGTGCTGTTTTAACTTCCAAGTTGAATAACATTGAAAACATTGACAAACTGTGATATTGTGGACATACGTCATTGTGATATATGTCCTCAATATTACAGTTTGTCATTCTGTCCCATAGCAAGAAACATTCAAAGACATTGAAAACATTGCAAGACGTATGACTGTCCTGAACCTAATTTTGCGGCCTGTGGAGATGTCAGTAAATGTCCGATAAATGTGGGTAAACTACAAATTGCAGGTTAAGGCCATGATAGGTTTCTTTACAATTATCTCAATCTATATGATAAAAAAGAACCCCGACTGACTGAATCAAACTGAAGGCCAAACCACTGGACCTAGAATCGTGAAATTCTTGTATGGTTTCCCCTCAGGCCGTACGGTAGCACTATGAAGGAATTTTTCGAAATTCGATGTTTAAGGGGGGTAAAAAGAGGTGAAGTGTATTTCCGAATAAGTGTCCATAGAGCTCGAACCCGACGGCCTATCATCGTTATATTTACTTTACTGGGACACACATTAAAATGCATATTAGCCTGTTTCAGGATTCTTGGAAATTCAACATTTAAGGGGGTGAAAATACCTTAAATGGATTTCCGATTAACTATCGATATCTATCGAACCCTTCGGGGTAGAGAGTTGGTTTTCTCGTCAAAGTGTTGCTTACGTAAATATCAAAAATTTAGCTTTAATTTTTTTTTTTTAATTGGACCCGAAGCAGCGAAAAGGGGGAAAATATGCTTTTTACGAATCGTCTATATCACTGGAACATGGCTATCGTCGTGATTTTTACTTCAATTGGTTACGTATACAAATAACTGCGACAGGACTCCAAGACGTTTCAAAATTTGTTAATTAAGGAGGTGAAAATACGTGAAACGTGTTTCCGATTATTCCTCTATATATCTATCAAACCAATAGGGATATCGAAGTGCTCTTTGCTTTAGACTGATGCTTACGTAAATATCCAAAATTCAATTTAAATATTTTTTCCGAATTATGCTTCAAGGAGGCAAAAAAAAAAGGGTTAAGTGTCTTTTCGATTCACAATCCATATATATATATATATATATATATATATATATATATATATATATATATATATATATATATAT
>PNEQ01056744.1:0-44025 GCA_003012365.1 Medauroidea extradentata
TTTTGTGAGCGAAGAAAGTATTTCATAAATTGATAAAAAATACGTTTTGATAAATTGTTTATCTTAGCGGAAAGGAAGTGGGCGGAGTTTAGACCGACCGCCGTAACATCAGCGCCAATAAAACACAATATTCGCGGTAACTTGGTGAACTACAGCCAAACAACAAGGGGGTAAAATATCCAAGTGAGTGTCCAGACCTGTTCTTCTACGACCGTGGTCTGAACCACGGTCGTAGAAGAACAGGTCTGGACACTCGCCTATCTAACAATGTATTTTGCTTGATCCCCTTGTTGTTTGACTGTAGTTTGTCAAGTTACCGAGAATGTTGTACTTTTTGGCGCTGTAATCCGGGCGGTCGGACTCAAAGTCCGCCCACTTTTTTCCATTGTTAACATTATAAAGTAAATAATGATTTCTGGTGCCATGATTTAAAATTGTGAGCTAAGAATGTATTTCATAAATAGATGAAAAATACGTTTTGATTAATTGTTTATTTTAGTGGGAGCGAAGTGAGCGGAGTTTGTGTTCGACTGCCCAGATTACAGTACCAAAAATGTATAGCATTCTCGGTAACATGGTGAACTGCAGCCAAACAACAAAGGGGTCAAGTTTTGGTTCTTCTACAGCTGTGGTCTATATCCCTCTATAACACGGTCTAAGAGGAAGAGGCCTTGACACTGCGTATGCTCTCTAACAAGAGAAAGTGACCCCTTCGTGTCGCCGAGCGCTAGTAGTAATTTGATGGAAGATTTGTCTTGTTTACACCTCGCGTTTTAACATTTTTGCAATTATTTACATAAAATAATGTTAATAAGGTAAGCTGATATAGTATATACATGTTTCATTTCCATAAATGCATTGGCATATGCGGAACTGTTTATAAAAGTATTCTAAAGAAATATAGTGTGTATTATTGTTTTAGTGAACATAGTCGAACAAAAACTATATTTCGTGCCCTACAAAATTTTAGAATCGTTGCAATGAGCAACTACATGTAAAAGACTGAAAAATTAAATTTTATTGTTGTAAAAAAATGTGATCCAATACAAAATTACATTCTCATTTTATTCTTCGATATAATACTCGCAATTCCGGTAACAACTTCACATTTTAAGCTAAGCCAAATACAAAAACAAGATAAATCTTCCACCAAATTACTACTAGCGCTCGGTGACAAGAAGGGAGTCACATTTTATTCCTCAGTGTCAAGCTTAGAGTAACTATAGGGTTGAGGGAGTATCCTCTATACAGCTGCATACGAAATTGTGTGTTCAACATGTGTCACGTGACTTTAGTGAAATATGCGCGGGAGTTTTGAAATAACATTGAAAGAAAAGATAATAATTGCTGAGTAATCACAATTATTTTGTGTTATTTTGGTTCCTTATGAATTTATGAACTAAGGAGGGTATACTACCATTTTATCGCATAGTATAATTGCATAGACATTTCAGAACGACAAATGTAAACAATGTCGCCACATTACTGTTTTCCTTAACCCAGCTGTTTTTAGTAAAAAGTAAATATTAGCTACGTACTTACTATAAGGTTTTGAACCGAGATCTCGGTGACACCACATGACTAAATATATATTCTGGAAGGTACGCCAAGAGTTTCGAACAACACGACTGCATTTTTAAGACGAGAAAACATAAATAAACAACTCCAAACTCTCGAGACCATGTCGGACACACATTTGTGACGTCATGCTCCCTCTACTATATATTACCTCTATGACCATGCTCTATATCTAATACTGCTGGTGCATATTTATTGTGACAGAATCAGTTGATTGGCAGACACACAACTCCCCCCCCCCCCGCCAGTGGAACAAAGTTCATTGCGCAATGCATGGCTGACTTTGGTGCAAGGGGTTCTGGGTTCAATTCCCAGGTCAGGCTGGGTGTTAATTGCGTTCGTCCGAATGGTCTGAAATAATTGTCTGTACATGAAATTGTCTTTACAAGAATAATTCAAGTCAGTCTACTTGTTCCTGTACCCTATGTGATAGCTGCACTCTTGGCCGGAAGGCTTCCATAGCCGTGGGCCACAAGCAAAAAAAATCAGCTGATTGTTAATGTAAACATAAGCAAAGCAGAGAAACGTATTTCCAAAATATGTATGTGTTGAATAATTCGCGCAGGCGATTAAATGCTTGTTATTATATGCCCGCATTAGCCATCGATGCAGCCGAATATAACTCGCAAAAGAGTTTACATGTGTTATGTCAATTTGACGATACATAAAATTGTGATAGGGCCTAGAAATTAAATATTTTAGAGTATTTATTAAAGCTTTTTTTGGTGTTGTGAACTCGGCAAATCAGTGGAATTTAGTAAGAAATGAACTCGAGTTGAATATGTATTTAACAGAGGTGCTGAAACATATATAGCCCACTCTACCGCTGCATATTCCAGCATTGATTGAAGGCATTTTGCTGTGTTGATAGTAATTTGAAATGAGCAACATGTATTAGCTAACATGTAGATATATATGAAACACAACTAATATATTTCACAGAATAGGTTCTTGCAAAAAAATTTACACGAGCAAATACTGTAAAATAAAAATAGTGCACATCTTATAGACTGGAATCTGATTTCATTGTAGGCTTACTGTAGTTCTGTTAATATCGGTGATTATTTTCACGTAGGTTCATTACAGATACGTAACCTACAACATACTCGGACATAGCAATCATGTGGCCTTTTGCAGCGTTCAAAAGTGGTATGAAATATGAATTCATTAAAATATGAAAACTTATTTCTGCCCATTACTTAACACAGACGCTTTTCTAAATTATTCTTTTACTTTAAAAATCTCCAGCTAACATCATATACCTACAATTTGTGACAAAAATCACGACCCTCTGCTTACGTGAAGTAGCCTTTGAAAATTAATTCTGTTCATTGCAATTTGCCTACTTTTCACAAGTAGCTACTATTTTGCTATACTCTCCCTTACATAAAACACATAACCAAAAATAAATAAATAGTGCAGCTGTGCGTGGGGTTTTCCATTCACTAGCCTTTGATGTAAACGCAAACTACAGCATCAGGTTATGGTTCCGCCTCAGTTATTTTAGAACATACAAGCTTATTACGAAAGTGAATTTCGACAAAGAAAGCCTATTTTAAAAAGTTTTGGGTATTGCAAAATCATTCTACGATCATGATTTTATTAAAGACATTGTTCAATTAATTATTCAGACAAGTGATGCAAAGATTTCGTTACTTTGCGCGGCCTCCCATAGCAGTGCAAATTTACGTCAGTTTTCTTCTTCGTCTTTGCGTCCAAGCTAGCGTGCACGAACGCAACTTGGATGTACATAATTGCTTTCGAAACAAACTCAACGTTAGCAGCGTTTGCGCACGAAGCAACTTTGCGGCGGTGGTACATAATAAGTCCGCTGGAGGAAAGAGAAAAAAAAAACTCCTCCATGCCAGCACATGTTCTTTATTCTTTGCTAATCACACCTGTACCCAACGGACAATTAATCCGTTCATATTATGTTGCTTAGATACAAATGCCCTAGAACTCATAGTGAAAGTAAAAAAAATTAAGAAAGAGAAGTAGAGCTCGTACACGAGGCATAGTCGTACCAACAATTTGTGATGACATGAAAGTACGAAGACAACTAACAACTGAGAAATAGCTCTCGACCAGCACGTCCAAGCGCGCCACTTAGGCCTCGACAACTTGCCATGGCCACCAAGAACTAGTCCCTATACAACTAAATTATCTCTGGTTACTTTAAGCGACAACTGTAACATTTAAACACTGGAAACTACTTAAACATGGGTCTTCACATACTTACACTGAATTTGACGACTAAATCATTTAACCATTGTTGGTACAAGTGCATCATTGTGGATTGATACAAAACTCTGCCATGCCGGGCATCACATGATGTGGCCTTTAACCAGAAATCCAGCTACCTTGGTCCGAGTTCACTTGCAACCTGGTGCCAGCCTGCTGCCCCTAAGTGCCTACTTGAAGCCAAAATTTAACCCAAATATTGAAAATTGTGATTTACACCTCCGAGATCAGAGATACACAAATAAAGTTACTTATATAATTCCTTGAAATTCAAATTTCTAGGGCAAGATTGACTAATCAGAAATCAAAATAAAATTCTAATGAAATTACAGTTAAATTAAGCATACATGAACCCTACGTAGCCCACCGTGTGTCAAAATACAAAATTAATTACAAGAGATAACATAATTTCAGAAACTTGACCTAAATAATTATTCAATTATTAAAACTAATTTCTTCTGGATGACATTCCACAGTAATGTAGGACTAAAGTTCATCCCCTGGCCTTGCTGTATTCATTGTAAGTTTTTTTGCACAAATTCCAAGTAATTGATAGAACAATGCACTTCGTCGAGACACTGTGGCACTCGTAGCTTTATATCAGCCAAACCTTAGTGGCTCAACCGGGCTACCACGAAAATGGAGCTCCATTCCACAGCATAAACTTTGATTATAAAGAGACGTCTTAACAGGTTGGAGGCTTTATATATGTAGGTAGTTGTTAGCTGGGTATAAGATTATTTATATATAAAAAAACTATAGAGTAAAATGGCATATGCTGTTGGGTCAGTCACTCTACAGTAAGGCAACTTGTAGTGTGGTGTTCAAGGACACGGTGGCGAGTTTATGAACCTGCTTAACTTCTGCAACTCTATGTTGCATTTTTATTTCTGATTTTGTTCTCTTGTTCCTCCTCCACCCTACCCCTCCCTCCTGGCTCATGCACAGCAGCGAGCTCTGGCTTAAGTTAGTTGTGGAGTGTAGCTGGGCCTGTTACTCAACCTAGTCTGGCCAGAAGCAGATCGTCAAGTAGAATCATGTAAGTATGTGTGCTCCACCCTAGGGTATTCTAGGAATATGTCCCCCCTCTCCCTGAAGCACAGAGGTGGCTGCCTTCATCGCATTAGTGTAGTCTTGTTAGCATAATTTTCTAAATTTTTGTTTTGGCACCACCTAGTAAAATTCATTTTCAGTTAGTTTTTTGATATCTCATGTAATCTTGTGTGTTTCTAGTAGTAATGTATAAGCGTATGCAAGCCTCTCAATTCAAGTTGCCTCAAAAGCAGTTAAAATGTTGTCACGTGGTTGTAACCACCAAGCTTGTTGTTTCTTCGCTTAATAGCAAGCTGTGCACCTAGCATAATTGTGATACTAACAGGTGTGTTGGCAGAGTGTTTAACAGGGTTAACTTTAAATTGGTACCTCAAACACATCAATCATTACTGTTGCAAATGACTGTAATTTTTGTCGTGTAGCAAGCCAATGTTTGTTGACCAGAGGGTCACAGAACATTCTCTATTGTTGCTCTTATTCTTTAAATTCAACCACTAGTTGTTTTGTAATCTTGCACGTTGCTTAAATATTTTGATTGCTATGAAATTTCAATAAATGTCAATCTGAATTTTCATCATCATATTGTAATTTGCTTTGTCCCCTTCAATCATAATATTAGGGATACAGTAGTACAGTTCCTAAGTTCCAACTGTAACCCAACACTTACATAACTTTTCTTTCAAAATTATGATTGTTTGATAACATAAGTGTGAGTTTAGGGAAACTTGTCGTATCAATGAATGCCCCAATTTGTTGAATAAAAAACCAAATACGTACTGTGGGAAATGGTATTACATTTTGAGATTTCCAGAATATCAGTGATGAAGAGTATTACAGTACTCTTATTAGGTAACTATTCTAATTTTAGCAATGAAGCCTGCGGGACACATTTGTTATACAGCATTGAAACAGAACCTAACATATACAATTTGTAAGGTGATTTACTATTGAAACACTTTACATACATATTAAAATTACATGTGTTAGCAGAAGTTGGCTATTATGGTAGATTAACCATCTAAATAGCTGTCAGCATGGTTTCCTGAAAGGGAACAATTAAGACAGGTTAAATTTTAGATCATACTATCACAATTTGTGTAAATGAAAACACCTATAGAAATTCTGTTTAATTGATTTAGGTATATTTCATACAATAATCCAAAGTATGTTGGAAGTACACGGTGTACGTGCTTATGGCTGTACCTAGTTTAATGTAAACAGTCCATTACATTACAATAATATTTCACAGCCACAAATATGACCAATGTTGTATAAATGCCTATATAGAACATACAGAGGCACAGACAATTATCAAAATATTTAAGTTGCTGTTTCAGTGACTATATATTCATTACAAAGTGTTTATGAAACTATCATGTCAGAAATTTTGCAAGATGACTGTAAAAAAATTAGGCGATGTTCTATGATGCAAGTTTATGGTTGGTGCAAATCTTAACGGAGGAGTTCACAAATGAAAACCGACAATAAAGGGAAAAAGAAACATTGTTTGAAACAACCTTCATTAAACAATGGGGTTGGTCAAACCTTCTGTTTATCACAATGTCACTTACCTGCAAGAATCCACAACATTTTCTACGTACTTTCCCTTTCCTTGAAAATGATTCACTTGAAGGTGTTGCGACATAGCTACCTTTTTTGTTCACTGGGTTTGCTACTACAAACTACTAAGGCATTTAATAGCCATAAATGCAATGGTAAAGAATTCTATGTTAAGGGGGGGGGGGGTAAAAACTCGACTGAACCCATTATCTATGATTATGAAACGTATTCAAAATATTTTCACGAATTGCCAATATTTTTATTATCAAACTACTGTATCCAGAAATTTTTTACTTACTTGTCCTTAATTTTAATTATCTTAACAATTGTTTTAAGTGTTAAATTTTCAATAGTGAATTTCTTCCTTCAGAATGCATGGTAGACAAATCAACGCTGACAACCACAATTGATTTCTACAATTTTTTCTGAGCCAATATGGATAAAATACTCAATAACAATCTTAGACAATGGCATTTACCAATTTTATGAGTAAATATTTATCCAGAATTACTAGTTTTTTCACCGCAGTTAAATGCACGAGGTTCCGGCGTCACAGATTGTTCCTCAGAAATTAGTACCACTGGAAACAATTTTGTTTAATATGTTGGCTAAAACTATTGTCTAGGACTGATATTGTTTAGTTTACACAAATTGGCTTAAAGAAACCTACAGTTACAGATTAATGCCTGTAGCGTTGAATTATGTACCTCTTAAGATCTGCACCAGCTAAAAATTTTCATTACATAACTTTTATCTCATTTTTCACATGGAATCATCTCACAAAGTTTGTAACATACATTCATGAATACCCAGTACATCATGATTTTTTCTTGTACAAGTTTCACAAAAAAGGTCATGCAGTATGCAATATGAGGTAGGTTAGCAACCATTTTTCAAGTGGTCACCAAACTCTTGGTCATACTTCAGCCCATAACTTACTTGTATGATTCAGTTTTTTGTTAACTCTAGTAATAACCTTTACCAACTTAATTTCATACCCAAAAATTTTACACAAATTCTACTATGCTTATGCCGTTTCATACAAACACCATGCTATTCACTTTTAAATTATGAAACCATTTTACCCATGAAAGTTATTAATTTAAAACAGTTTACATAACACATTAACGATATTATCACAAAAAAAACCACTGTATACAAAATACTGTTATTTGTGGAATGCTGCCATGAATTAACACTTAAAGACTTATTTTAATAACTACAAAACTGCCACTAACAAAGTCTTGCTACTCGTTTGTATTTTTTTTTTTTTTTGTATTTCAATTGTCTTAGTGATTTAAATGTAGTTTAATATATGTAATGAAGCTACCAATATAAAATTCTGAATTTGATACTATCAAATTAGTGGTATCCCATGTACCAGTACACTTTTCTGACAGTCAAGCTGGCAGTGTTAATCTGTCTGTTGAGCCTCACAATTGGACATAGTTATGCAAAAAAGAACCAACCCATAGCTCAAAGTCTACTATGTGTATCCAAACCTAGTATAGCAAAACCTGTCCAAAACGGAACTCAATGGAACCCAACAATTTTTTCTGTTTCTGCAGGTTTCCTTTTTATACAGGTGAAGTAGTAGGCATGAATTATTTTATAATAAAATGCCCATTACAAAAGTTTGTGATTTTAGTGACCTAGATCATCAAAATTTTATAAAAACGTAGTTATGAACCTATTATTTTACAACTGAATACTATTCTGTACAATGTGTAATCCACATCTTTTACTTGCAAGCTTGATGACCTCACATTTATTAGTTTAACTTGTCCTGTTGTCCTCTTACTTCTCTACAAGAATTTTGTCTATTGTGTCATATGTCTGCGTTTTCCCGCAACTAAAGTGCACCACCAACTGTTTTGGAGGCACTTTTTTTTTATTTATGCTTCAATCACTTTTACTTTCTCCCTAAGAGAAAGGCTTTTATGCTTTGGCACTCCACATGCTAGAATTTAGGACAGAACTTGCAACCAAATGGACTCAACCCAAACCAAAAAACACCCTTTACAGTTGCCTAAGTCACTTAAGAGTACTGTATACTTAACTGTTGGATGGTAATGTGGTATGTCACACGAAAACTTTTTTACCCCAAAACTCCTTAACTTATTCTTATTGTTGTTATCTAAGAACTATAGACGCCACATTTTGAAAATTTGGTATGCTTGACAGAAACATGATTAAGGAGCCTCTGGAAATGAATAAAACAGCTTTTGTAGACTGCTGTAAGTTTGAAAATACGACCTGAATCTGTAAATTGCAACATAAGGTCCATGCATTGATCTTCACTTCATACTATGAAAAAAAATAAAATTTTAGGGTCGCTGCTTTAAGTTCCGTAGGCAAAAGAGTTCTACGAAAACATTGCATACCAGTTTAGCTCGCTGCGAAAAGAGACCATGTGCCTATCGTCGAGAGTTGTACTATGGCTCTTATCGCTCCATTGTTCCCACGCGTCAAACACTGAGATCTGGAACCAGTACACAATACTCTTAACAAATCATACAAGCGCTGCATGTCTGTTGTTTGTCAGAACTAGACAGCCGACAGCATGAAAAAATGCACAAGAAGACAAGGCGTTTGTAACATTCACTTGTTTATGACGTTTTCGAGCCAGATAATTAATCCAGAATAATGTACACATGCAAGTTGTGCAATATTTAATCTCTTTGTCGGCAAAACTGAAGGAATCAAATTCTGAAAACAAAACATATGGGAAGTGGATGCTGTGTGACACCTAAACAGTTATGTGATCTATTTTGAGTCCAGTGCTGCTGCTGGCTTATAGGCATCATACGTCAAATGATAAATGCGACACCGACAAGATTCTCTTTCTTGTTACTTTTTATCTATTGAAAATTTAACTGCATGGTTTCTTTACTGTACTAGATTCGGCAATGTGCTTCTGATATTTCAGATGTCTGAAACACTGTCGCCAAGTTGTCTATAAATTAACAGAAAAAAACCAGCACATACAGTAATTAAATACAGTGAATTTTTACTTTTTTAAAATGTAACTCACACCATACATTCAATAAGAATAGCGTATTTACTTGTGTATAGTGCACACTTTTATTCCAAAACAACTGATAAAAATTCAGGGATGCGCACAATGCACGAAAAATAGAAAAAAAAAGTTGAAAAAAGGCCATGGCAGGAGGGGAGGGAGAAGGCGGAGTTGTAGTTGTAAACTGGTGGGTGGCAAGAGTGGGAGGAGGGGGGAGAGAGAGAAGGGGGGAGAGAGAGAGAGAGAGTGTGTGTGTTCTCACTGCCTGGTACCACCAGCATTACTCCTTTTCTCTCTCTCTGTCCATCCTCCTCCCCACTCTGCTGTAACTGCCGCTGCAAAAACCCTAATTTTTTTTGTTTGACGTGGCAGAACGAAAGTTCATGGGTGGAAGCAATATGAGAAGTAATTTTGACGTATTTGCTATCAGCTATCTTTCCAGG
Source organism: Medauroidea extradentata (assembly GCA_003012365.1). Taxonomy (NCBI): domain Eukaryota; kingdom Metazoa; phylum Arthropoda; class Insecta; order Phasmatodea; family Phasmatidae; genus Medauroidea; species Medauroidea extradentata. The sequence goes on from PNEQ01056744.1 coordinate 9,895, forward strand.
GGGAAGAAAGGATTAAAGAAGTGTGACACTGTTCTTTTTTTTTCTCCTAGGAGCGGGAAGGCAAGGCAGGGTGGTTGTTGGGGCAGCACAGCCCTCTGCTTGTAGCCACCCCCTGCCACATTCCTAAGCCTTTCTTTCTTCTCAGCTCTGGACAGTAAATAAAAAAGGCAAGCCTGCTCTACTGTCATAGCATGTAATCTTGAAGAGGAAGGTGGGATGGGGATATGCTGGAAGCGGCGAACACACAGACACACACATACATGCATGAGCTGGCTGCAGGCAGGTAGCAAGTGACCTTGGCAGGTTATTTATAGATAGCTCCCGACAAGTGTGAGGCAATCTACACCCCCCCCCCTTTTTTTTTCAGCTCTCTTACATTCTCTCCGCCATCAATCACTCTCTAGCCAGTGTGAATGTTATATTTCCTCTCTCTTTTATTTGTTGTCAACCACATTTCCTTCCTTCCCCACTCCCCCCTGACCGATCATCAATAGTCTCCCTGGCATTGCTTTACTGTCTCTTACTATGGTAATATGAATTTTTTTACATGCTAGCAAGGTACTTACAATTTTTCCCTGGAACTTGTTGCAAAAATTGTATTGTGCAATATACACGAGTATATACGGCAGTTTTCCTAAACAAGCTCGTGTCCGTAGTGTGTATGTGATTACAAGCAACAGGAATATTTACTCTGATTTCCGTTCTAAAATAGTTCGCTTCCGCATTATGGAGGTTTCCGTTTTATGCAGGATGTAATTACAGTACTGTATACAGTAAACGTAACGGGGCCATAATTTTTTTCCTGTTTGTACAGGTTTCCGTTTTATGGAGGGTTTGTTTTGGACAGGTTTTACTATATAAGCTATTTTTTCTGGCCTCTTACCATTCTTTAAATACATTACAATTTAATGCTTCTTCATTTTTTTGGCTATGTTTTTGACCTAATCTCAAAATAAATGAGGTACTTTGTGGGTTGGTTCCTTTTTGCATTACTACATCCAACTGATTAGCAAGTTTTTCCCTGCATTTTACATAATTTCACTTTCATTTGCTCATTTATTACGCTAATTCATTGTCTGACGAAAATTTACATGTTGAACTTAAGAGTTTGGATAAGTATTTACCCACTGTCAAAAAAATGCACTCATTAGGGGAATACACTTTATACACAGTCTTACAAGTACAGGTCCGGACACTGCAGTTACAAAATATAAGTTGGAGTAACACCACTGATACAGCGATACTAATTTAACATGAGTTAGTACCCTAGCCACCAGGAGTCATTAATAGTAATAGTATGAAAAAAATGTGACACTTGAGCAATTTTAAAACAACACCAGTATACTGGTGGCACTGTCAGTCTATAATATGATAAATTTTGTAGTCTTGGTAGACGGCCTAATATCCAGACTTGGCACAAGACTGCGCACATAGCACACATATTTTGGTACCAAATACAGTAGTATACTATATTTTTAATACTACTGTCTTGTAAATATCCTATGTTTATAATGCTTGAATAGCAACAGAGTAATTAATACATAAAGTAGCAGAAACAGATTAACTGTAACAGTAACTTTCAAACACCGCAGAACCCCAATTATCCATAGCTTGATCATCCAATTTATTTTTTCTACAATAAACTAATTCTTTAATTTTACAGAATAGTAGTATTTGTCAACAACTTCTTAATTTATTTGTCGAACATATTCAGTATTACAGTTATTTGAGGATTTTTGCTGTTGTTTATCCAGTGCAAAAAATGTTAACTAATTATTTCTTAATTCTTATAGACTAAGGGTCAAATTTACAAACCTCTTTCGAATGACAACCAACTGCTCACCAATGCTTTATTTATGTGGATAGCAGTTTGTTGTCATTCGAAAGCCGTTTATAGATACTGCCCTAAATGCTTCACAGAAACATGCCATTAACAAATAAAATTAATTTTCCAACTTATAAAATATTAACCAGTCTTTCTATCGAAAACGTCTTCAAATTCATTTTAAGTTTTGTTTTCACAAGGAAAAGTCTAATCAAACCTGACAGGTAAGCTTACTTTGAGTCTATTTAACTGACATACATACAATACTGCCATAATAGTATTTATTACAACAGCATCAATTATTAATTTACGTAGTTTACCAGTACAAAGAAATTTTTGTAGTATTTTACCCTAGTAATAAAAAATTACTGAACCCATATAAGTCCCTGAATAGTTACTATATGTACACTATACCATTATACTTATCATACAGTAACTATACCGTATTATTACTTAATTACTGTACCAGGCTATTTACCCTGCCAATTCATACATAATGTCTTTGTCATAAAGTAAATAAGAGGGCAAGGCACAGTCACATAAATTCCTTTGTTTTGTAGGTACACTGCGCGCCAGCTCAGATGGCGAGTGGCAGCTACTGAGTGAAGGGCACGTTCAAGGACTTCAAGCAGCAGGCCGCTGCAAAAACACCTAGTAGCCTATAAATACCGGAATGAAATTGACCTATATAAATTAGCCATTAAAATTTAAAACGGTAGTAATACTATATGCAACACATTCCAGCTCGTGACCGCCAACTTACATGGCACGTGCTGTATTGTTACTTGTTCTCCTGTATTATGGATGGTAAAAGTTCTACTGTTCTAATAATCACCAACAAGCACATATGCCATGGAAACTTGATGTAGGCAGCACATTTTATCACAACTAATACAATTGGAAAATATGTTTTATTGTGGCCCAAAACATTAACTTTTGAGAACTATGTAATCTCTACACAATGTAGATCACTATCACACCACTAAGTTTACGTTTAAATATGGTGAAAAGATACAAACTGGGTGACAAGAAAAGAATAACTTAGGCTTTAAAAGTGATTACTTTTCAGTTAACAGCATATACCATATGTCAAACATTAAAACCATCATTGAGATTTTACAAACGGTCTAAAGACACTTTAGTGAGTTCAATTGTGGTTTTACTTATAAGACTATGAAATGAGTTCATATAGCATCTTAGCAAACATGTGACTGATAAGAGGCTTCAAAATACAGGACTAAAATAATTTATTACACCCTACGTAAAAGATATGATATGTCTGGCAGCGAACAGGTTTGTTGCAATTAATTTCATTACTATGTAGTTGTTATAAGCTTGGTTAGGAAATTATAACTCAATACATCCTAAACACTGTCTTAGAATTGCAGGTCTGGATACTAGCCTATCTACCAAAGCATTATATCTTTATACTACAGCAGAACTCTGTTACAATGTTTCTCAAGGAACCGAAAAAATGTTTACATTATAAATGGGAAAACATTACAACAGGGAAATTTCCTATTACAAATCAGTTTTAGGGACCAAATGAAGGCAGCATTATAACCAGGAAAACGTTATAAGTGGGAACACTATAAGAGAGTTCTACTGTACCAGTGCTCCTAGTGGCTACAATATGAACTTTCAACTCGTAGTTCCATTTACACAATGTTAAAACAACACCAGGCATTGTGCATGTTTAATTGAATTATAGCCTACATGTACATTATATTGCTTCTATGGCATGCATAAAATGGTCTTATATTAAGTAAAATAAGAGTAGAGCTCTGTTATGATTTTTTAAAGGGACTGAAAGAAACAGTGCTCATTAAGGAGGTTGCCTGTCCAGTGGTGAGCAGAGCTTCAGCAGACACTAGTTTATTCCAAAACTACTCTACGTACGTAAGTGACGTCTGCTTAGGAATAACATTCAAAGAACATTGTATGTATGTACATACACATTTAGGTCCTCCATAAACCTATAAAGATACGTTTTTCACTGCCAAAAATAGGTATGTTTGCTGTCCTTAGATAAAAAAATGTTTGCGGAGAATACCGGTACTTTAAAAGGCACATGTTGGTACAATGACAGGGCCAATACAGAATGTCTCATAAAGGCAAGACGTCGGCGAGAAGACTAATAGCTAGTTCAGTGACTTGCACCTAGAGGCCAGGGGAAGGAGTCATGCACATACCGTGTCATCTTTCTGCTTCTGCACAAATTACATCCTCCCAGGCAACAATCTTAATCCGGAAAACTTCCTAAAATGGTTCAATTACAAATTAGTCTACAAAATGTACAAAATTATTTAATGTGTTGAGCAGGAATCTTCATTTTCTGGGTACAAACAAATAAAACAGTTGTCATGTGAATGATGTAATATGTATCAGTTTGAATATATCAACACTGTTTTCTTCTTAAAGTGGTGAAATGCCTTCAGGAATGACTTGTTATACATTTTTAATTAAGCCATGAAAGATTTTAAGGTATAATTAGCTAATACTGTTGTTTACAGATTGAAACATAAGTTTGAATATGTGCATGACTGGCAGTAAATCTCACTAATTTTAGGTACATGTTTCTGATGACCTGTACGTACTTCCTAGGCTGCAATTTACATCCACACATATTTTTTTACAGTAACTCACATACAACATGGGTAGTCATCTTAAAAATAACGTATAACATCTTCAAACTATAAGGAAACTTTAAAATATAAAATAAAACAATACACACACACACAAATGTCTCAAAATTCATAAAGTTTTTAAAATCTTACTATTACTAAGTTACCACTTAAATATCTTTGGTTCAAAGATAATCTTACATATTATAAATATCATATGTATGGTTACAAAGAGCTTTGATTAGAGAACTATAAAAATATCAGACTTAACTATAACATTTCCAAGTTGCATTACAACTCCCCTCAAACATTATGGCAAACGAAATTGAGAGTATGATGAAAGAATAATAAATTAAGTCTAACTACACACAAGTCATAATATTTTTTGGGAATGGACAGCAACTTCATGGCACTTAACAACATTTGCAACTTGAGAACCTAATTTGCCTTTGTCATGAGCTATCAGACACAAGGACTTGGACTGCAGAATACATTACTGTTTGCTTCACAACACTGCTGAACCAAATAACAAAAGTAACATTAAAATTATACCAGCAAAAAATGTACACAACAAAACACAACCTTAAGAAGCTAAAGAAACCCACCAAGACTACTAATCACTGGTTATACTTTAAGATAATTATCTAGTTCTAGAGTAATATCTGTGCCAGCAAAATTCTGCACTTAAAACTTAGTGCCAGACCTTTAATAACAATAATTACTGGAGGAAAAAAAGGTAGGAATATAACAATATGAAAATTAATCTAATAACTAGCACACTTCAATTCTTCTTGCCAATAGTTCAAAGTTAGTTAATTTTTATGATTATACACTGGCAAATCACAGTTCAGTCATCTTGTTAATAAATAAGAAAAGTAACAATAATGTAAACCAAAATAACACTCCTGTTGGCCGAGATGTAAGAAATAAGCCAAATACAGATCATCCATGATATCTCCATACCTTACACAAACCATGAAAAAATTTTTCAAGACGTGACACATTTATTATTTTCCTACCGTACATCCCAAACATGACAAAATTAACGCCAAAGTATCATTTATATTTAATTGGTTTCTGTGCCACATTTGTTGTATAATAAACTTCTACCTGGCCTGTTTCAAGTAAAAATACAGTGTACTGCAAGATGTTAAAACTACAATAGTTTCTCAGTAAAATTATACTACTGTATAGCAAATGGCATTTTCTGTTCTTAAATAAAGTTCCCAACACACATTTTAATCATTCACTTTAAAGACATCAATGTAAGAACAATTTCTTTTTCAGTCACTTGAAATTAGTTAAACAGAATGAACACTGTATTCAAAAAATTCTTGTGAACAGTGCACAGATATATTTCCATGGTGATAAGGTATATAAAATTCCTCGCTGCAAAAAGGCAAATGAAAATTGCACACTCTTAAGCGAAACAACTACTGAATTTGTTTTTCAGCTGACACTAGGTTTTCGAGCTAGTATACGTGTAGTTCTGTGCAAGACGTTTCGTGTTGGTTGCACCAGAGATACGATAAGACTTAATCTATGAATTTATTATTTGTCACGCCTCCTGTAAATTGTGGAAATGCTACAAAGAATCAACAGATAAAACAACAGATAAAGTGTATGGAAGAAAAACCATACTAAGTAAGAAGTTAACGGTGTGTAAACACACAATTGTTACAATGATTGCCATAATTTTTTAATTTGTCAAAGCTGTTGATCAAAAAGTAAAAGTATCAGTACATGATTAATAAACAAACACTAATTGTAAGCTACATTTTCTCTCTTCCATTAAAGCCAGACGTTGGTTTTTAATATATTTTCTTGCTGACACTTTCATTTACATATTAAGGAAACCTCAAAAGATACCAGAACTTGTGTTACCTTTTTTCTTTATTTCATCTCTATTTTCACTATGGTTATATATACTAAGTCACCACATAAAATTTACTTTTAACATAAATTAAATCTCATCCATTTATTTAACAATTAAAATATTTTAATAATTTGTAGAGTCATTATGATAAAAATTGTTGTCAGTACATAATAGAAGACTGCAATTTTTAGGTGTAGGTACTTTAGGTGGACAGATTCCCAGTGAATATCTGAAAGTATAACTTTAGGACTTAAAAAAATTCAGTATGAATAAACCGTGAATAACCTGTAGCAGCTCTATACTCTCACCGGCTACTAACAGGCAGACCTCAACAAGCTAGGTTAAGCGTTGGGGTCACGTCTGAAGCCGTTCCCTCAATTGCCAGCAATTGAAATTAAGTGACTACAAGCCACAGACTAACCAGACCTCTGACAAGAGAAAATGATTCTCACCATACTACGAACAGTACTGCCTAACAGCTTTGCAGTACAAAAATAATTTTTTTTTAAGTTCAAACCGAAACAATTTTTTTTCCCGCTATAAAATAATTACACATTTGATACTGGTATGTTACCTAACCCATAGGACCATGAAATTTCGTAGCTTCTAAAAATAAGCCTATGGAATGTTGAGGAGGAACCGCTATAGCGATAGATGAAGGCAAAAATTATTTACCTGACAATTGCAAAAATCAGACAATATTTCACAACTGCATTACTTTTAATTTATAAGGGTATTTGACCGTTGGTTTCCCCAACAGATATTGTGAAGCACTGCAGAAGATAATGAACCCTCTAATCTCTTTTATCTTCATCCATACTGTTACATTTTTTAGATATCTGCTAGTATCACTATAAAATTCATAATCACTCATACAAAGTATACAGTTTATTATTGTACATATTTTTACTAAAACAAATGAGAATCTCACAGGCAAGCAAACACCAAACATTTCAGAAAATTCTCTGTACTACAATGATTCCAAGCTTTAAATAAAATTTGAATTTTAAAATGCCAAAGATGATGATGTGTTTTTCAGCTACTTCTTGAACAGAAACATCACCTTTATTAATTCTCACTGTGTCCTCCCAAAGTAGATGTGAGCGAAGTTTTAAACTTAAATTTTACTAAGAAATAAGAGAGGGGGAAAAACTAACTAACCTTCACTAATATAAAGTTTTCGTTGTTTATGTAATTATATTTTATCTTCGTTCACACACAACAAAACTAATGTACAGCACTTGTCATAATAAATTAACATGAATCATAAATAAGTTACACAAAATTATGGTAAAACATTGTTAAATTGATACGACCTTGGTTACTGTAAGGCACTTTAAATTTTAAAATTCACCTAATGTTATCACATGTCGAAACTGAAGCCAAAGCTAACATGGATAAAATAAATACAGTACTACACATACTAGCATTTCCAACATGCACATAAATATTATGTTGCCAGCAACATGTTACACTGTTAACAACTACACATTTAGTGTACTTTCATACACATGCATAAAAATACAGTCTACACATAATTATTAAAGCCATAATAATTTTAAAAAAATTTGGTACGTTTGAGTGATTTCTAGGAGTGTGCAATATGTGATAAACTGAAAATTGCCATGAATGTTACATAACTACAACAGACTAAAAGGAAGAGGGTCTGTATTAGTTAATTTCTGTTCATAATACAGATAGTTTGAGAAGAAATCAGCCATTAAGCAAGAAAAAATTCACATACTGTACTAATGTAAGTAAAAGCACACAATATGGCAAAAGGACAACTGAAACATAACAATCACTGTTGGCTATGGTGATTTATGTCCTAATGGGTTCAATATTATGGACATAATTTCTCAGCTCTGCAACTAATGTCCACAACCATCTGCTTTCTCTGAACTGAAGGTTCACATGCTCAGATAAAAGCTCCCATCTGTCATTCTACACCATGCACCATGATTCACTTGACTCACTGCGAAAAGCCTCATATATGCTTGTGTCTCAATTTCAGAGGTTGCACAAACACATGACTTGCATTTAGGAGAACTCAGACATGATCATTATTATGGCCATCCTAATTTCTGATTTACATATCATTTGAAAATCACTTTAGGCAAATGCTGGGGTTGTTTGGACAGTTCCAGACACACCACTTCAGCTCTTAAGACTTTGTTGTTAAAGGGCCATAAAACTGTCACAACTCACCCAACATGCCATAGCTGATTCCTTCCCTATTTATGAGCCACTAGATTGATCTTTATTGACATCACTTTTGGTAAGACATCCAACCCTACTACCTACATTCCATAATTTTGTATTGGAGGTTTTTTAGCTGCCATTATTAGTAACATACATCATTCATAATAATTGTGACATTAATACCTTAAGGGTTTAGTATATCTATGAATTTGCTGACTATGTAGTGTAAAGCAGAAGAAAAGGGTGACAATCTGGTAGTAGATGGCCTGCTACTAAGCAATATCATCATTAACACATTTTTTACAGCTTCCAGCACCTAATAGTATGCCACATACTTTACTGTCTGAGTTAATAACAAGGCTGAAAGTTTTAACTTACGACATTATTGAGTGAAAGATTATTTCATGTGGTTCACTTGTAATAAATAAAAATTATTTATTTGTGACACATGTGGTACAAATAGTCAAAGTCTGAAATAAGTCAAAGTTATTAATAGAATAGGTTATTGCATTATACTATTTTGCACACACATTTAATTGTAATCATTTGATAAAGCTGTAATGCTCTTATTCCAGGACTACTTAATTTCTAAGTGTATCTTAATCAGACGTGTGTAACGGACTTAGAATACATTTGTGAGTACTATTATGAAATAAAATATGATTTCAAGGCAAAAATGGTGCCCATTCACCAAACGAACAATTATATAATGATTGAGTTTACAATTTTGCACACTCCTAGAAGAGATTTATAAATCTGTACCAATAACTTAGTCACTCCACCAATCCATAAAACAATGTATCATGTGAGTGAGCCGAGACGGAGCATCCAACATTGGAAGATGACCAGCATTTGGTATCAATTCCAAGAATGCACGAGGAATAGTCTGTAACAAATAGTGTAAACAAAACACTAATTCCAGAAAACTAACTAAAGTTACTTGGCAGATATTAATAAACTAAAGATGGTAAATGTGTTGCACTAATAAAGAAATCATCGATCACCAATTACATATTACAAAAATAAGGTTTTCATGTCATACAAATTTTTAGTATGAACCTTAGGTAATCTAACTATTGTTTTCTGTTCTTTTGTGTGTGTATATATGTGTGTGCATGAATAATGATTTGGATGTTCAAAATAAATGTTTATCTCTATGTAACTTTTCAGCTGTACACTGAGTTATCAACACAGATAGTAATTTATGGTAATAATACACTATTTTATAATATTTTTTTTTATTAATTATCAATATGTATCCAAAATTAACGGCACACAAGATATTTCAAAAGTATAAGTATTCACGTTCAACTCTATACTATTTACACACTTTGTGGCTCATCATGGTACCTTGAAACTAATTGTATTTTATATACATATACAGGGAAACTTTAATTCATAACTCTAGAAGAGTACAGCATTGATGTTACGACACTGCTTTGATTTTAAGCTACAGCAGTAACTTAACAGCATAGTGACATTAATTTAACAAGCCTGAATTTTAAGTGGACAGTGATATTACTATGACTACTAATCATTTCTGGAATGTTGATTGGAAAATATCCATGAGGAGATCAGATTATTGAAACATTAAAATAACAGTCACTAATACAAATAATTATATACATTCACGTTGTACATTGAAAAATAGTCTTCAAGCTTGACAAGAAAATTCATAGGATTTTCTCCTAGCTTGCTCTAAACTTAGGAGCCTGTTGTTCCCACAACTTGTGGGGTTGATGTACTCCCAAATATTGGGTGTTGGCAAGGAGAGGTATGGAAGTATATATGCAAGTAGTTTTTGGTTTAGTGACTGGGTCTGCATTCTAAACTAGTAAAGCAGCTTCCTTATTTTGCATTAACTCTTAACATTTTGTTTTCCACATCCTGAAGTTTTTTGCTTTGTTTTCTCTCACTCAGAGAGAACCTGTTATCCCACTCTTGACTTAACTGTTCAATTGAGTCATCTAGGGTTTTAAGGTGGTGGTTCACTTCTCCCATATTGTTCTTAAGTGACTCAGTTTTCTTTACCTAAGCTAATCACAGTTACATTTACCTCGCCAACCTGAGAGATTAACCTCTCTTCAGAATGTACAATCTTGTTTTCCAGCTCCTCCATGACTGCTACCAGCCTCGAGCTGACTTCAGTGGTAAGATTACAATTGAGATTCTCCATCTCAACCATCAAAGTTGAGTTTGACTGTTCAAATCTGTCACTAGCTTGTTGGAGGTCAGCCCTTAGAAATATTGTTTTGATGCATTTCCTCCCTTAACTGTTGGAAAGACTGTTGTAAAACTGTAACCCACGGTGGCATGTTCTATAATTCCATAGCATGACCTTGTGATGGTGGTGTGGGTAATTGACTAACATTTTCATCAGCAGTAACATTTTCACTTAGGCTGAGTGGAAAAACCTGTGCGGTGTCACTCGGTGTGGAAGGGTTATTCTGCCCTCCTGCGTCTAAGCTACTCAAATCTGTAGACAGTAAACTGCTTACACTGATGCCTGGCAGGTTATCCATATTATTTAAATCTCTTAAGTAATAGGAGGTTTGAATACTTCTCCTCATAAAAATAAATGAAAGATAATTTTTAACACCTAAGAAATTTACTCCTGCCCCACGCCTTGCGCTACAAATTAATCTGAGATCAGATTATTGAAACATAAAATAATAGTCACTAATACACACAGACATTCTGTAATCATTTACATTCAAGTTGTACATTATAATAAAAGCTAATAGTTTTATACCTTAGGTCCATATTTAATAAAACCACGACTGACTGTTTAATACAACTTACTGAGTTTAATGGTGAATGGTTTAGTAGTTCAGTCTTACATGTTCGCATGGCCTAAATAATTATCAAATCCAAGCAATGTCTCGTTTTAGCATAAAAAAAATAGTTTAAATTTTAGTTGTTGGAAGTTTGTAACAAAAAAAATTGTTTAACTTTAAAGCGCTGCTCAGCTAGAAATGAGAATCTAGACACTCAGTAACGTAGGGTATTTAATTTGTTAGGTGAGTTGCTCGGAAATAATGTAACACTGGAAATTAACACAATTTGAAAGTTCTACATAAACAGTTCAACACTTATTTGGCTCGTATCCGGTGTAATTTCTTGTAGTGTCTTTCCTCCAATTCAAACAAAACATTGCAAAAAAAATCTCCACTAAACTCATTTGACAAATTTAACAAAGCAAATTCTTCGGTGCCCATACTTTCCTAGATCGTAGTGGCTCAACCATATTTTCTTACAAAAAAAATTACCAACCAAGCATAGGGACTCCAGAAACCCATAGTTAAAACATTAAAAAATGTTATGCAATGTGCACATTCAGAAATATAGAAACCAACGCCACAAGAAATCCAAAGAACATACTAATTAAAATTACTCAGAACTGTAGTAGTAAACAAACTGAGAATGTGTAGTATGTTGATTAAAGAAAACAATTTTACAACAGCGGCCAATTCAAAATAAAATTACATACACATATGTATAACATAAACCAGTTAACAAAAATTTCAAAACACTAATTAATCTCATCTTGCCCTAGAATAATTAAAGAAATAAAATAACAGAAATGATCTGCTGAATCCACAATTTTCATTCATCAATAACATTAAAATCATCCTGTCAAAATTTATAAATAGAATTTATTTCAAAGAACATTGAGGGTTAAATTAGCATAAAATCAAGTCAAATAGTAAAGCTAACAAGTATTGACACATTATTTTATTCTAAAATATACAGAAAATGCAAAACAACAATGAAAACATAAAACTAAATGATCATTTCAGAATGTCTGTGTGCATTTTTCACGTGCACTATACACACATACACGCACGCACACACACACACACATAATATCTGAAATGTTAAACCACTGAAGTACTCACCCTCTCCATCTCGCACTCCTGCACGAGTGTGACATATGGATCCAGCATGCCATGAACTAGCAGTGTTGGAACAAGAATACGCCTATGAAATGTGGCATCTCCTTCGGGCCAGTCCTGCCCTTGTGCTATGTGGTGTAATACGTATTGTGGCACACTGCCACTTGCTAGTTCACTTGACTCTATGTATTTTCCACAGGGTGCATAAAGAATATTTCTGTAGGAAAGAACAATTTTAACAGTCAATAGAAACACTAAAGTACCAGACGAATAACAATGATGACGACTCAAATGGAAGCAACAACATTACAACCTGAGGCAACAGTGCAACGAAAATGTACATATCTACTCACGTACCTTCCAACCTTGCATAAAATTGACACCTTTATGTTCCAAAAAGTGTTTGGATTAAGTTCCCACCCAACAACCAATCTCTTATTTCATCTATAAAATAATGACCACTGCCATTAATCCTATTTACTTTACATTTACAGTAACCTCAAAGGAAAAATTATTTAGTCTTTGGCAGCAGTTTTTTCAACCACATAATACAGCAATTTTTTTCAGACAGAAAAAAATTGCCCACATTACCATACACCACATCTTTTCCATTTTGTTACTTAAAAACACAGTTGTTATGCTCCTGGTGCCTACAGTGACTGTCAACATCTCAAAATAAACATCTTTTGTCTACTTTTCGTAGTTGAGAAAAATATCAATGCAAGAATGCAACCCAATTTTATTAATGTTTTTTTAGCTTAAAAAAATATATGCACATAACTGAATACACTGAGTTTAGAGATACGAGTTTAGCAAATGTTAATTTTATTTAGCAATACATGTTTTCATTTTATACACAAGAATGGGTCAATATTCTGTGTGTTTCTGTTTGAAATGTACAATTAAATAAATCTCGTATTAAGATACAGGACGAGCAAGTGTAAATCGACAAATAGGTACACAGTCTCAGCAACACTATTACACAAGCATGAAAAAATAATTTATGTACTGTTTAACCTGAGTACTACAGCCAACCTGTTTATAAGTTCAATTTGTTTTGAAGTCTGCTGTATGAACAGTAAACTCACCTCCTAAAACCACACATGACCAAAGGCCGGAGGCAAGCCTGCAAGAACGGCGGCATAGTGGGAGGCCTGCTGCTGGGTGTGCGAGGGGCTAGAGGGGTGGGGCCACCTCCACTGATCAACACAAGCTGGGCGATGTTCTGGCTTCTGTGGCGTGCCACAGCAGCTGCCAGGCTGCAGCTTCAAACACAATGTTACAACAATTCCCTCACTTATCAAGGATGCACTTTTCTGCTGCTACCATATGAGCAACATGCTTAGTTTGCACTTAACAGAGCCAGACAAAAAACTGTGATGCACAAAAATTAGGTTAATTTACAGCATACTGAATCAATATCTATAAATAACTCGAACTTTACGACTGTAATGGTACGGCCTTACATTTATTTACATGTAATGACAAAAAAACTGTAATGTACTAGCTATTGCCAGTGACTTTGGTTTCGTGGTTTTTAATTTAGAAAGAGTTTGTATTTTAAATATATACTTATTGAATTGCATTTTGATACATACTTTGTTTTCCATCTGGTGCAAACAAGAATGAATTAGGTTTAAGTAATTTGTGAAAACATGTATTTCAGTTTTCAATACCTTTTCAAAACATAACTTTTCCCAAAAATAATTTTTTTTTAAATATTTAATACAAGATTTGATCTTTTTTTTTATTTTATTTTATTTTTTTATTTTTTTTTTTTTAAAGAAAATTGAGATATCATACAAGCAATCATATCAATACTGATAATAATAAAAACATTATAGATTATAAGGTGAACATTTTTTATTTTTCTTAAAACATTTGTAAACAAAATAATTTTGGAATCTAAATGGTGTAAATCGATGTTTGTTAACTGGTATTAATAACCATTTTAGCAAAATCAAATAATTTTTTAAACTATATTTTGGGGTTCCCTAGTCTGTCCCCTGCCCTGTTTTGCCACCTTTCCACCTGCTAAGATTTTTCGTCAGAAACTTTCGCAAGCACACGCACAACAAATTTCGAAAGTTCTGTCATAATCGGATGAATTGTATAAATATGCATAGGCTACATTACAGAGAGACATTCAGTTATACAGAATGGCTCTTAATTACACTAACACCTTTTGGGAGGCGATTCCTGACAATAATATACAATGAAAACATATAGACTTATGTCCTAAAGTCATTACCAAGGGAGCTACCCTTACCACCCCTTAACAGAAGTAGTTTGGGAATGCTTTTGTAGGCCTATACATAAATAAGAAACTATGAGATATTAAAGACCAATTTTTCAGATGAAGTTTATGTGAACGAAGCTGTTAAAAGTGTTTGTTATGTAGTGTCAATGATCAGACATTCACTGAGTGAAAATTGGAAAATAGTATTAATAATAATAATACCTCAATAATAAAGAGAGAGGGCAGGAGCGGTGTGTGTGCCAATTTTTTGCAACATTATTTTGCACGACAAACCTTTAGTACCATAATATAAATAGTTTCATTACAGTCTTTTGCATTACAATAACCAAACATTAGTACATTAAAAGATAAAAATTTGCTTGGGTGCTTACAAAAACTGTGTTCCTCTATACTAACAGCAGGTGCACTGTTATGGCTGCAAGCATACAGGCAATGGGACCTCTTATTATTGTAGGATCAGAAACATCTGTATACAAACCCACTGCTCAAGTACTATGGGCGTACCTTAGGCCTTCAAGTCCCTTTAGTCATGGTAACCAAACAAATGTGATTTAAAAATTCAAGGGCATTTACAGGATTTCACAGATTTGATATGTTTCTAAGGACATAGTAATTAGTGTCTGGTATATGCATAATTTAAAGGACAGAAATGGTCAAATATTTGTTAGTCACATTTTTCCCAGTAAGTTTGTAGCATTGCTGGACAAGGGGTTTTATTTTATTAGGTGAATTAATGTCTTATGTGATCGTAATTTTCTAATATGTTTAAAATTGTAATATTTTTTCAGTGGTCTCGGTTGCGGGAAGGGAGAGTAGAGACACAGTCATTTATTCCTGTATGTTCTAGATAGGGTGTAATGTTTGTTGTTATAGCCAGGTGGCCTTGGTAGGAGGCAACAGCTTTGTTTATCTTTTTATGTTCTAGTTTTTTCCACTGGAGTTTTGGCACCGTTTGTTGTTTTAATGCGTAGTTTATGATTGTGCCCTAGAGGGTTCTAGATAATGGAACGAATGACGAAGGTCACGCCACAGAGAACCAGCCAATGAGAGCACGGCGTGTGGTGCCCCTTCGCCCTTCGTTCTGGAATGTTTTGCCTCCACCATTTTAGAATAAGCCGTGACGTGCACAAGGCTGCGGCCCAAAGGATTTTATGATGTGAAGTTCGGGATCCACCGTGCGAAGACTGGGATAATGTATTTTGTGCAGATGTAAACCGTAATCTAATAAACCAGAAATAGTGGAATATAGTAAAGTATATTATTTCGGGACGAACCTTTTCTTTTAAAATTCTGACGGTGACTGTGGAAATTCAAAATTTGGTCTACAATATAACATAACCTACAAAATTATTACTAGTAAATTCCAGAGTACGTGACTACCGATCAAGAGATATGTTCCAGCTTATAACCTTGCCTGTTTTGGCTGGGTTATCCCCGAGCTAGTACAGTGGTCTAGGAGGATTGGTGTGCTACATTTGTTGTAACGAGTGGAGCTCAGGTACTTGTACAAGAGCAAAACGTTACAAGTTCAATCTAACTACCTATTTAAAAAATGTTAGATCAGAAAGTTGCAGCACAATAACTGGTTTTTCTGAGGGATTGATTCCTCTTGACCCATTTTATTTCTTCTATTCATAAATTATTTCCATAACCAATAGCACACGAAAATTTGTACTTCAAAAAGACAACATAAATATAATTTTACTTGGAGAAAATACCAGTGTTCTTTGCTTGCAACAAAAAAATTATCTTGCACAGTTATTATTTGACCACTAAAGTAATCGCTTCCATCAACAACAGCAAAAACAACATTTTATGTAGTTTTTCACTTCCAATCAAATTGAAAAACAGGATATACATTAAAATTAAAGCATTTTTCCAGAAATGTTAAGGACAGATTAAAATAAAGAACATTTCAATTATTTTCAGAATTCAAGTACATGTAGCATGCTTTAACTCATTAACTAAACATAGGGCCTAACACGTTTGTGACGAAAAAACACATGGCTGCATTTCCCCCCAAATTATCCTGTAAAAAACACACAATGTAACACAAACACAAAGTTTACAAACAAAGTTGAAAATGTGCAAATTAAAAATCAAGTATACAAGCATTGGGGAAAGTATAAAAAAATCACATAACTTTATGAAAAAAAAAAAAAAAAAATTAGAACTCAAAATGGTTTAGACAACAATGAGATTATTAAACCTGAACAAAATTAAATTTTTATGATCTAACTGTGCCCGTTAATAAAATTGGAAATCATCATTTACAAGTGCACCAAATTTATAATTATATGGGTCAGAAACAGTGTAGATACTACACATTCATAAATTTTATACATAACACAACCTTAAACAAATGGCCATTAAACATGCAAACAACTTATGCCAGAATCATAATGACGCGACAGAAGCGACACAAAAAACAAACTATAGTCAGTCAAATAGCATTGAAGCTTCTATGACATCAATGCGTCAACCAACGCTGACTATTTTGTTATTTGTGTTGTGGTTTTCGCATCACGTCTTCCACATCACTGTGATTCCATCATTAGGATGTCAATATACTAACCCAAAAGCATGTCCTATGATAACACATTTTCGACTGCCTATGAAAGCATCAAAGATATCAAGTGCATCTTTGAGCAAGCGGTGAAAAGCATATGCTTGTGCATTGTCTGGTGCAGTGCTATAACCATGACCCAACATGTCAGGTGCCACCACTTCGTAACCAACACATGTGAAGTGCAGTACTAGACCAGTCCAGAGGTCAGCAGAGCTACCAACGCCGTGCAAGAAAAACAGCACTGGTTTCTGAAAAAGACACATTATTAGTTACAACACAAAACAAAAAAAAATTACATACATAATACAATTTTTAGCATCTCTAAAGGGAATGAAAAGAAAAATAGTGTTTTTTTTTTCATTGTAGCATTGCAATGCACAATAAACAAGATGAATGGAGGTGTGAACGGACGAGGTTTTAATGTACGAAAAGTGTCTGTCATGATCAACATCCCTGCATGAGAAGAAAGAGCAGAAGATGTCGTGGCCGGCCTGGTGGAGCACATGTTACCAGTAATCAGGAAGATGCAATACATAATTGCTAGGCTATTAGATTACAGAAGGGTGAAAGATTGATTCTGCTAATGCCTTGATTTATCTCCCTCCAATTGGCTGTACCTGTGCGTCAGAGTGCCAGGAGTGACATCCCCTTACAAGTAGACACCCAGGCATTAACTTAGTTAGGGTCTGCTGCTGGAACTGTCTAAACCATGTGCCTGAATTGGAAAGTTGTATCTGCAGAGTAGGATGATGGGCTGCTCCGTAACGAGAAGGAAGATATACAGTTCAATGAGTATATTGGTAAGGGAAACACTGCTGAATAATAGCATTAGTAATAAATAACATAAGGAAAAACTTTTATCTAAACCAGTACCTACATACTAAAACCCTTGGATCGCTCATGCTGAGGCACAAGAAACACAGCAATAACATACATAGGTTGCATTCCATGTAATCTGACTATTCGCAATACCAGTACTAGAGGAACAGAGAGAGAGAGAGATAGAGAGAGACTGAGAGAGAGAGAGAGATTCAGAGAGAGAGAGAGAGAGAGAGAAGAGATGGCTTTGTGAGGGCAAGCAGCGCCAATCTTAAAGAGATGAAACTGAATCGAATATGCTCATACGGAATAAAAATAAAAGGCTAGATTTCTTCTTAATTCCACGTACATGTGTCACTATAAACTCATTTTATGGTATTTTTAATAAATGAACTATCTTAATTAAAACTATTTACAGCCCAACTGTAATACTGTGAAAAGCTGAAGCTAGTAATGGGCATCTCTAGTAGTTAAACACATTTTAAGACAAAAACTGCCTTGACCTAATTTATTACAATGAATATACAACACCTACAATACCACTTACCAGTCTTGTTATGCTTGTGTGATTACACACCCTCGTACTTCTCCTTTCTACGTGAGGTTTTAGAGATTCCAAATGGTCCACCTGGATATTCTTAACACTTAACTTAGAACTATTACTGTATGGATAACTTTGATTACAGCTATTGGAGATTTCTTTGGCCTCAAATACTTCATTATCAACACCCAAAGCACATGTGGATGACAAATTATGTTCTACAGTCATACAATTATTCTGCCATTTACTCTTCCTACTTCCAATCAGTGTGTGTCCTTGTTCAAGCACAACAGCAACAGTCTTATTATTAATATCATTTGGTTTTTGTGCTATATGTTCGCTATCAGTATCTAGAGAGACTGCATTAATTATGTCACATGACCCAACAAATGACGGATTGCTGAAGCTGAATGATTCCTTTCTATCATAAAGTTCAGTTCCTTCCTGTAAGTCTGAGCAACAAGATTCATTTTTAGATTCAATATCACTGTAGCATTTCAACAAAATACTTTTATTGGATGACAAGTGCACAAAAACTTCAGCTAGTGTTTTCTGAAGTAAACTTTCAACATAGTCTTCAAGCAATGCCTTTCCAGAAATTTCTTTCAAAGTGTCATTTTCGTTGTTCTCTTGATGCTCTGGCAAAACTTGGTGAGATAATTTCGAGTCTCTCACAGATCTTCTCCACGATCTTCTAAAAGAGCAGTTGCAACCATCTGAGATCTTAAGAGGTCGACTCCAACGTGTGAACCAGTATTCTTCGGCTGATAAATTTGAACTATTCGAGGTCACTGATAAAGTTCGAGAACGCCTGTCGACACGTGAGGCATGGGTTTCAATTGGGGCAGGTGTTGTATCATTCACTGAATTTATTTCTGAGAGACGCTTAACATTTACGTTGCTGAAGGGTTGTGAAGTTGCAGTTTTAATGTGCACAACCCGCAAGCGCCTCTGAGGTCCTAACTCGACAAACTGGCCATGTCCCATATTGCTCTTGGAAGGATGTACCTGGTGCTGCCGTTGGAACCATGGCAAACCTAGGCATGGCCATACAGTCTGTGAAGCATAGTTCTGAACAGACTGTAGCCATGATTGCGTACAGTTCATTCTGCATCATGTTGGATGGTGGGTACACCTGAAAACAAAACCTATTCTTTAAACTACAGCTCAACTGCTAAGTAACATCGGCTGGCCAATTACAGGCTAGCACCTCACCAAAAACAGAAACGTAATACAACAGAGGAACAAGTCATAGTACACAAACAAAGGAACAAAGTCAAGGTACACAAATACACACATGCTCAAAAAATATATACCTATATTTATTTATCTAAATGAAATTATATATTTCAGGTCAATAGCACACATTAAAAATCAGTGATACTAAACCATTAAAAACTTATTCTACAGAACAATCCTAGCTGTGAGTGTGTTCCCTGGCTTCATTAAATATGTCAGTGAGCTTGCAGAGTAATAACAACTTGAAAAAAACTACATAATAACTTCCCATAAATGTCCTAAGTGTATGACTGGCCTTTTACAAAAATACCGTGGAGTTCAGTGTAGGTGAGGTAGGCCTACAATAAAATGTTAAAATGTGGTAGCCCTATAATATAATGAGACAACATTAAATGATAACTGGAAACTCAAGACTGCCTGGTCTGATTCAAACAATATACATACACTTCTAAATTGGACAGGTGTGGTGGGGGGGGGGGGGGGAATACGTGACTGCACATTAAACTGGTATGCAACTGACATGAGGTGAGAGGGTTTTAACACAATTTGAAGAGGTCTCAAAAGATAATGAGGGTGAAGTACGATGGAGGGACAAGCCGAGATTCAAACCCAGCACCTCTCATACCGTAGACTATCACCTAACCGACCAAGGTATGAAGGCCAGCCAGCTTACACGGTACCATTAGCTCTGATATATAAACAAAACTATTTAAGAAGCCCATGTATCTGTTTTAAATTTCCATGTTTGACGAATGGCAACAACACAGAGGTCTAGGCTCGCAAAGAAGTATTTTGTATCTATTTACAATACAGTTAGTTGGTGTGTAGTGTTTTATAACTATCTTTTTCTTATGGGCATTCAAACTAGGACCTTAAAATTTTTTTTTTTGTGAATAGTGTGTCGTTAAAGCCAAAGTATGCATCTCGCTTTGTGTTTTACAAACTCTGGTGGCATTTTCAAAATTACAGCAGTCTAAAAATACTGTTTTTAGACATTTTGAGAAGAAGCCCAAAAATTATGCTTTTAACAAGCACTCTGCATTTTTAAAATTATAGACGCATAGTTTAAAACATAGGCCTATGTTCTTTTAACAGATAACTCTTATGTAATAGAAATAATTAATCTGTTTTCAATTTTAAAAAAAATTGGTTTTACATGCTTCAACACCATCCGTGCGCAAGCATGATAATACTTTTTGATGCCCTGATTATTATTTTACTTTCAGCCTACACTACAGTAGGGATACTTTTGAATGCTTATTAAAATTTCAAGAAATTTTAAAGTCAATACAGAAACAAAAAAAAAAAAAAAATTCTATTAATTTCTGCCAACTTTGTTTGGGTTCGGTCACATGATTATTTTCTAACCAAAAGTTAAAAGTATTTGTTCGTTATTCAAATGAGAACTGACAGCCATAAAAGATACAGACTAGATTTGATTTTGAAAAGTACATAATCATCAGGGTGATGTGCTGTTTACTGAAAAGTAAAAGAAAAAACAAGATTTTAAAAATATTACATAGTGCATGTGTGTGTTTAGCATGTGAGTTTACTAAATAACATTGTTTATGGTTAAACGTATATAATTTACCTATCTGCTGTTATTATACAGAGCTGATGAAAGTAATTCTTTCTATGATGCTATTAAATCTGATCCAAGAATCTCATCAAGTTTATCTGCTTGCTTGTAATTAATTACTAAGTTAGTCAACTACACTCATTTGCATAAAAATTTTTACCACTATGAACAAATTGCACGAGAACAAACAAAGAATGCCACAATAATCATAGCCTAGCACGTGTGCCACTCATATTTAATGCAGTTTGCTTGAATGGAAGTGCAACTAAGGACACATTACTGTCCATCATTAACAGCTTCAAGACAGGTACAGTTTTGTGAGCAATGTCAACTTCAAAGCAAAGATAAGTAACATGCACATTCGACAAACCTTTGCCTTGCTGGATGAGTTTGAGAGAGGCCACATAATTAGCCTGAAAGTGGAAAGCAGAAACAATTTGCAGCAAGATATCTGCAAGAAGAGTTTTATAACTGCAGTTTCTTGATATTTTTGCATGAGAATTCTGATGAGAACATTAAACTTATGTTGTATAAGAGTTGCTTACAGCAGCTTTAACACAACTCAAGATACATGTAAAACTCACACAAAATGACAACCTCAAACCTAAACATAATAGAAATTTTCATGCAAGGTGAATTTCAAACGAATTGAACACAACTTGTATGAAATGAATAATTCTACTGATTGTTGCATGATGGCCATGTGACCAACTGCAAACTGGTTGTTGAAATGTGAGTCTACTGCAGGAGAACTCATTGCAAGACATATGTGAAAAATATACACGTCAAAATGCTCCTATTGTACCAGTCATTCTGTTCAGTAATTTATTTTAAACAATCAGCTAATCACACATTTTTGTAACACCAATCGCTCATGTACCGGCTTGACAACGTCGGTACGTGTTGTGAATCATGTAATCATTAACTAGCGATCCACCATGTAATTTAACCAGGCATATGTCACACTGACCAAAGAAGGCCAAGCGCAATGAACTGTTGTAAACCGTACTGGAGCCAACCAAAGTTACTGCAACGAGTATGGACGAAGTTCAACAGACACACTCAGTGTCAGATCATTCGAAGGCAGGCCGTCCTCGCTCCACAACTCTAGTGCAAAGCAGCTTTATCATTGGCCTACTACTGTTACAAGGCGACCTACAGTGATTGCCACAGAGCTGTAGGTTGATTAGCAGAGGGCTTCAGGGGCAAAAGTGTCTACAGAGACTATCAGAGATTCTTTGCATTCGACGACACTGCACGCAGAAGGCCCCATCTTGGCTGCCACAAAGCTGCTTGTGAGAAATGCACAAACGCAATTATTGTATGAAGACAGTAATAATTTATTTTTTCAATAGGGTGGTACTCCACCACACTTCACCAACAATGTCCGTAATTTTTTTTAATTGTGAGCTACCACAAAGCTAAATGGATCGTGCATCAGATAGCAATTTGCAGTTGCTGGCATGGCCCCTCATAATTTCATAATTATTTTACTTGAATTAGCTTAATTAGTTCTTTAAAATGTTATTAGGTTCTTTTAATTTTATCTTTACTTATAATTGCCAGACTAGTTTATGAGGTTCCTGCATTTCTGAACTACTGAGACGAGTGATTGCATCCCTGTCAGAAACGTTATACACTAAAAAATTTACCTCTCAAATATTACTATACATTTCAGCAAAACACTGTCTAAAATTGTTTTTATCACACTCAGATGAACTAAAGGCCGTAAAATATTGTCACAAATTGGGCAAGGTACACTGAGGGACGGAGGTCTTTGATTAAGTAAGAGAAATTAAGTATACAACAAATCAAATTTATTTTTAGCTACCAACCCTAAAATGCCCTAACAATCAATGTTACAGTCACAAGTTACTGGCAAACAAAAAAAATTACTGAATACATAATGGTTGTAAATTCAAGACCATAAAGTCGCAGTCCTCAATACAAGTTCTCTATTCATAAAATATCTCTCTGACCACTCAGAAATGGTGGACGCAATGTCCTAGCTCAGAGCACCCTGATGATCCTCTTGACGTTCCAGAACGCCCTCGTCGACAACAAGCAATATCGCTGAACACTCTTGAGTACGGCTCACAACCTGTCACTGTCATCACAACTAACTCACACACAAAATTCCTTTCGGCAAAAACTCTTACAGCCTGTGACACAGCTCCCTTATATACTTTTAATCAAAGTGTCCAGAACTCTGTGTGTCAACTCTCTTTCTCGGAGCTGCGAGAAAAATCATGTCACACCAGGGTCAAAGAGCACTGTCAGGGTACAGTTGGTAGGACCAAGAATTCTCCAGGCAAGGACAGCGACTGTCATCTGAGTCAATACGAAACTTGAGATAGGTGGCTGCAGTGGTGCTTAACAAAGGGTAACGCAAGCCACACAGTGCACGCCGAGGTCCTTCAGTCCTGCTGCCGCAGTATCAACTAATGCTGGTTGCACAATAGTCACTGCGTGCAAAAAATATGTTAAATCCTATGGGTATCTATAGGCTAAAATCATTACTTACCTTAAGTAAAATGGTGGTGTCTGTGTCCTCATCTATCTAGAGGTTTACTCAAAAAAAATAATTGTGGCACCTACAGCTAGATCCTATTCTTTTGCATGATCTGCTGTCCTAAAAATTTACTTTCTATTGGTGTTCAAATTGACTATCCAACTTTTAGGATGGGCCTAAAATATTGAGATTTAAAAGGGCTGAAAACTAATTACGCTGTCTAAAACTGCCACAAAAAAATCTCCTTGGTTTCACACCCTTCCGCAAGGAATACCAAACGACAGCACAATTTAGTTAAAAGTAACAAACATATAATCTGAAACCAACACTGACTGACTGGTCAAATTTCAGCCCAAACCACTGGACCTAGAATCTTGAAATTTTTTTATATGGGTTCCTCTCAGGTCGTGGACGAGCACTAAGAAGGGGTATATCTTGAGCCCAGTGGGATATTGTCGTGTTTTTCACGTCCTTGAGACATCAATAAAGTATTCTAAAACGTTATTCAAGGGTTTTTCGAAATTCACATTCTTAGGAGGTGAAAAGACATGTAATGTGTTTTAGATAAATCATCAACATCCATTGAACCCGTCGAGATACACAGATAATTTTTTTTCAGGATGATTATTAGAGAAATAATTGCAAAATGGCTTTTAGATTTTTCAAAATTCAAACTCTCAGTACCGTGCAGCGGTCATAGGTTTTTTTTTAATGAATGATCAATTTTAATTCGACTGAACGGGTTACCGTCGTGATTTGCACTTCAATTGGATACTCATACAAATGTCTAAGATGCGATATTAAAAATTTTGAAATTCGACACCCAAAAGGGTGAAAAAGAACAAAATTTGTTTTCCATCAACCCATGATATCTATCTAACCAGTAGAGATATTAAGGTGTTGTTGGCGCCAGAGTGATGCTTACGTAAGTAATTAAAAATTATATGTAAGTATTTTTACTTTATAAGATAACTTTATTATTAAGAATAAAACTAAGTTTGTAAAATTTCAAGGCAGACGATCCGAAAAGCAAGTACGACCAGCGAGAAATCAATTATGTATAGGAGTTTCATGCAATAGTAACACATCAGAATGTGGTATTGTACAACCCACTATGAACCCAGGACATGAATATTTAATTTTTAAATTAAATTAATTTTCATTAATTATTTTGATGTGACGTGGCACAGTTGTTTGTAGCTCAGGTCTACATTCCGGGAGGTTCTGGGCTCGAATTCCATTCAAAACTGTGTGCTATCGTTCAGTTCTCGCACACAAAATCTGCAAGGCAGATCAAATAAGGGCAATTTGCATGTAGTCGTTTAAAAGGGATAAAATGGATTACGCAGTTCATTTTCCACTTAGGTTCCTTGACTATATCAGCTCACTAATCTCAAAATTGGGGCAGCAAACACGTTTCTGCGAAACCTGTTCCCACCAAAACTTCCAATGGCATTAAACTTCATGTGAACATTTTGAAAATATATATAATTGAGGGCACCGTCACCAATGGTTGTGCAACAGGGCAAATCAGACATTTTTCACTTGATTAACCTCTTACATTTAAGTCTATAACTACCCCACAACGTCATCTTTGCAGTGCTATAAATAAGGCCAATTTAAGTCACTGTTAGTGACACGGACAAACTTCAGACTGCTTTTGCGTGGACAGTTATATAGCTACTTATCAAGCTGCAGAGTTAGTTCAACTAGCCGCTTGGACATTCTAACACGTGATGACAGAAATACCACTCAGGTGTACAGAGAGGCTTTTCAAGCATAGGCGTGCGCAGACATCAAGTTTAGGTAGGGCCTAGAGAGTTTGAGGGCCCCAAAATGCACCCATCCTCCCTATTAAAGCGGGGGGTCCAGGGGTCCTGCCCCGGGAAAATGTAGTTATTTTAGTAGTTTTCCTGGTAGAAGTACAAACAATTTGTTTTGAAGACAGAACTTGGTAGGGGCAAGATGATGACAAAGATCGGCGTAGAACACTTTCCCTTTTAAACAGAGAGTACGGTGGCCCTCTCCTCCCACGAAAATTTATGGTTAAATGGTGCACTAAGCTTTGAAAAAAAAATAGTCAGTGATAGATTATTATGGCAAGGCCTCATGCACCACCACTGAGCGAAGAAAAAAAAAATCTGGAATTATGTGTGTGTCCAAAAATGCATTTGTGTGGAATTTAATTTTGAAGTTGGGGCAAAAAAAAAACCCACACATACATGTCATTCAAAGGCTTTTTTTTTCTGATTAAATTAATTAAGTCAGGAATAGTATTCTCTCTTTTACCCTTAATGACTAAGCTAAATTTTAAAAAGCATGGTTTTGTTAACAAGTTTCTTTTTTTTTTTTTTAAGGGATAACTATGTAATTCAAATGAGGTCAATATGTTTTCAGCCTTATTTTAATTCTAAGTACTTATTTAATTCCATTAAAAAGATTTGGCAAATAAAAAATAAATAATTAATAGCATGCACAAGTAAGTTCAGAACAATTTGAATAGCGAGAATCACACATCAAATTAGGCCAACAAAATTAAAAATCCAATGTTTTCATAAAAATTAAGGAAATTTTCCCATAAACATAGAGATGGTTTTAATTTTAACATATTCATTCTGTAAACATTTAAGTTGTAGATGCAGATGCAATTGAAAACATTACAAAAATGAATCATTACTACGAAATTTTTTTTATGATATTTCAAACAATTCCCATAGCAAAAATGCAAGAACAAAGTTGCCATACACAAACTCACAGTACGAAAGAAGAGATTTCTTTTCTTTTCATCTTGTTTCCAAAATGTTCTTTCATATTTCTTGAGTCTTTTCAAATAGTTAGCCTCCTTTCTCCTGGGACCAGTGTTTTAAATTCTTCTATGTCTCTGTTAACTGAAATTGCAGCAGTAATTTTTTGTTCCACAAAAGGCAATACCAAATTATCGAGTCCATCCTGTGTCATTGTTGATCGGAGTTTCGTTTTTACATTAACTAATTTGGAAAATGCTCTTTAAACACAATAGCTTGTACCCCCACAATGCTGAACAGCTGAAGTACTGGCGAAATATTACGGTAAATGTTATTATGGGTAGCGTCTCCAAGCCAGTCAAGCCAAATCGGAAGGTTTGTTGGTAGCCCCGATGTGTACTCTCTGCTTTTTTAAAAGTGTTATTTCAGCTGATAGATCTGACATTCTTACTCCAAATAAGTAGGTTATCACTTCATAATCACGTGAAGATGTATTTAGGTCCAGGAGATTTCCTACAGACATCATGAGTTCACTTGATTATTGACTAAATCGCTCTTCAAGTGCGTTTGTCTGTGAATCAATAACAGGAAAATATGCGGTAATTCTGATCTCTTGCTCCAAGGAATCAAATGAAGTACTGTTTTCCCAATGATCATCAAGTTTCTTTGGTACTTTTCTCTTTATAAATGTTGGCTGTTGGATGTTCATGGAGTCAGCCAAGTAAACCGCAGCTCTGAAAACCACACTAAAATGTTCTTCATTCCTTAAATACAACATACTTCTTTTGAGAGTTTCTACTTCTTCCACTGCAGTCACGAGGTTAAAATCTGGGTAATGAAGAATCTTGCTCACCTTATTGACAAGAATCAGGATTGTATGTATCATTTCTAAAGTCATTATGAACTGAAATGATTTTATATGTGATAGAATTCCATTTCCAGTTGCTTTCAACATCAAATAAATAATACGTTTAATGCACTTACGTGATTGCATTCCTTTCAACAACACGTCGGAATGCAGCAGCAATATTCATTGAACAAGTATTACGTTCGTGCTCGCCATTGCCTTCCTCTTCTGTGCACCCGACATCGGAATTTGTCTCCTCTTTTACTTGTTTACATTCCGATTTCAGTAACAATTAACATTTAAATAAATGTTACACCACTCAAATGCATAAAACACGTTACATTGTGACAGTTCGTAAACCTAGAGATAATTACTTCAGTCGGGAAATTGCATATTTCAATGTTACGAATTCCGCCCATAAACTACTGATTAATGAATAGTACTTCAACTAACAGAGACACACTCGGCCGCTGTCCCACTCTGGCTTGCTACAGCTTGAGCACTTGGCACGGCCCGGCGCATCAAGCAGCTGAAGCTCGGCACCCGGCACGTCATATGTATAGTCCAAGTGGAGTTCCTCAACCCTCAGAGCCTAGCCGCCTAGCCACAGCGTCATTAAATACACACAGAGCGGACCTGATAAAAGTGCATTGTTGACGGTAATTACGGTGTCTGTAGGTACGCGCTGCCGGCCGACTGGCGTGTTTGATAGTAGGAAATTTAATAAAATATATAAATTAATATTTTTTATGCCCTGCTCAAAGGGCCCCTTCGAAACTTTAGGTAGGGCCTAGGCCCACCCGGCCCTACCTGTGCGCACGCCTATGTTTTCAAGTAAAGTAAATATTTATGTTACGAATAATACTCGCAAGCAAAGCCGTGGGGGACTGCTAGTGTGTGTGTGTCTATATATATATAAATAAATAAATAAATATATATATATATGAATGACTGACTGATTAAACTGCCAGCCCAAACCACTAAACCTACAATCATTAAATTTTTTGTGTGGTTTCCCCTCAGGTCATAGCATTAAGAAGGGATTTTTCGAAATTCAACCTATAAGGGGGTGAAAAGAGGTGAAATGTATTTTCGAAGAAACGTCGATAGAAATTGAACCCGATGGCCTATCATTTTTACTTCAATTGGTTACATATACAAATGACTATTTTTAAACAGGACCAAGATGTTTTGAAATATGACAATTAAGGAGGTGAAAGTATATGAAATATATTTTCAATTACTCCTCCATATCTACTAAACCAATTGAGATATTGAAGTGTTCTTTGCTTTATATGGATGCTTATGTAAATACACAAAATACAATTCAAATATATTTTTCAAATTCGGCCCCAAAGAGGTGATAAAGGGTAAAATGTGTTTTTGATTCACAATCAATATATATCGACCCCACTGATATTTTATATAGCGACATGATTTTTGTTTAAGATTGATGCTTATTCAAATACCTGAAAAGTAATTTCACGAATTTTCAAAATTCCTTACCTAATGAGGTGAAAAGGGTTGAAAAGTAGTGAAACGTGTTTTTAATTAATTGCCAATCTATCTTGAACCCAGCAGGCTATTGTCGTGATACCAGTAAAGTAGTCTAAAATCAATTAGATAAATCTCCTATAGGCCTATATATTGAACCCATCAAGATATTCAGTTTAATTTTGCTTCAGGATGATGATTAGGTAAACGGCTACAAAAAGGTTTCTAAGATGTTTCAAAATTTAAACACTCAGTACTGTACAAGTGTGATATGGGATTTTCAATGAATGATCGATTTTGCTTTGACTGAACGGGCTATCGTCGTGATTTTTACTTCAGTTGGATACTAATAGCCTACAAATATGTAAGATGTGTAATTAAGATTTTTCGAAATTTGACACCTGGGTGAAAATGCATAAAATTTGTTTTCTGTCAGCCGATGATACTTATCATAACTTGTAGGGATATTGAGGTCGTGTTCGCGTCTAATGATGCTTACATAAGTACTTTAAAAAGTAATGCAATTTTTTTATAAGACAACTTCATTACTGAGAAAAAAACTTACTTTGTAAACTTTCAAGGCACAGGATAATGAAAGCAAGTACAACCAGCGACAAATTAATTATAAAGGAGTTTCATTCTACAGTTCTATTGAGATGTGTTGTTGTACAACCTTTATGAGCCAAGGAAAATATTATTTTATTTTTTAAATTAGTATTTATGAATACTTTCAATGTTACGTGGCACAGTTGTTTGTAGCTCTGATAGGTTCTGAGTCCAAATTCCATTAAAGGCTGTGCAAACATGCAAGTCTGGCATACAATAGCTACAAGGAAGATTAAATTAGTGTAATTTGGATGAAGTTGTTCAAAGTGGTGAAAATGGATTATGCAGTCACTATCTACTGAAGTTCCTTGACAGCATCAGCCCACATACCATCTCACTAACCTCAAGGTTGGAACACCAAATACATTTATATTTCAGCAAAACATTATCCCACCAAATCTCCCTAATGCCACTTAACTTCAAGTGAAGATTTTGAAAGACAAATATGTTATTGAGGGCACCATCACCAATGGTTCTGCTGGGGGGAAATCAGTCTAAACACCACGTAAACTACGTATTTCAATTGATTACCATCGTACATTAAAGAGTCAGTGATTACCCCACATCGTCAATATTGTTGTGCCTATAAATAGGACCCAGGCGAAGTCACTGTTAGTGGTAGGGACAAACTTAAGACTACTTTTCACATGGACAGCTATAGCTACTTATCCTGCTGCAGAGTTAACTCAACTAGCAGACTTGCCATGCTCACATTTGATGAATGAACAATCTATCCAGCGTACAAAGAGTGTTTCCAATCAAAGCAAATATTGTCTGCTATTAGTAACATACGCAAGCAAAACTGCAGGCAGACTGCTAGTACTCTATATGTATCACACATTTCATAATAAATCAATACACTGTGCTAAAATGCAAACCATACTAGGCCTAGTTCCTGTGTAACGGGTGAAACGCCTTTCTCTGTGACTGGTTGAAGCAACTGAATTATAGCCACGGATAGGGTTACCAGACGTCCTCTTTTACCTGGACATGTCCTCTTGTCAACGCCTCGCAAACTGTCTGGCCGGGTATCATAAAAATGGGCCAAATGTTCTCTTTTTGACAAACCGACAGCCAAGATGTATTTTTATATGGTCTCTGTGTCACGAAATGTTTAGGAACGGTGCCTCGCGCTTATGTACAACTTCTTTGCTTTAGAAATTATTACTTTGTTCGTTTGATGTACATATGTTCACAGAAAGTACGATTGTCAGCCTATGTTGAATACTATTCCATTCTGTGTTTTAATTTGTAGTGCTAACATACTTGGAGTTAATTTCTATACATTATGTTTACTTTTTTTTTAAATTTACTCTTCTAAACTACAATAAATAAAGTAATCAATTTATACATTTACATTAAAAACTTATTATGTTGTGCTTAGAGTGTTTTTTAAGTGTCCTCTTTTTTAATGCTTTGAACAAGTACATGTCCTCTTTTTGGGTTACACTGATGTGGTAACCCTAGCAACGGACATCAACAATTACACAAAATGGTGACAAACTAACAACTTATAGATAAGTTATGACAAATTTGTTTAAATTAATTTACACTTGCAGAACTCGTATCCATTTGTAGTTTTTGTTTCAGACTGGTATAAATTCTTCATGCAAGTTAAATTCGCTATAAAGGAAGAAGGAATAGTAGTGAGAAGATTCTGGTGATGAGCAGAATAGAGCAGAGCAGTCTATGCTTGGCAGGTCGGTGGGGGATTTGAATTTGCTTTCGGAGTAGGTGTAGATGAGGTTGCCCGATCACAAATGAAATTATTATTATTATTATTAACTTAATATCATCACTCTAGGCTAAGTTAGCTCAAATTCCCAAATACACTTTGCATCACAGCAAATGCACACTAGCATACAAAATATTTTCGATGATATTTTAGCATTTGTGCTCACAATAAATGTGTCATACAAAATGAAGTTGTGCATCATGTAAATGCTGCTTAAGGGTAATTAACGGCAATTCCACTCACAGTAGCACACAGCAAGACAAACAACAGTACCAAACCAGGCACTGACACGACTGCAATAGGGGAAGGGATCCCAACTTTAAGAGTCGAAAGAAACGGACAGAAGGGCTGCTGCAAGTGACAGGGAAAATGTTGAACTGTTCCAGCTACAATACATGTCAGTGTATGACGCAAAGGACAATTGGAGTAGATCATCTACAGGAATCAAGGGGGTTAATGAAATGTTTTGTTTGAAGGTTTGTGATATAGAAAGGGTGATTAACTCTTTCTCTGCGGAATAAAATATTTTTAACTGTGCCAAGATAGTATACACATTTTTTAAAAATCTTTGTTTGTAAATAGTTTAATTTTGGTTATTTCCAAGCAAGAAAACTATGTACCTATGGTTTACAGAGTCATTTAATTCGGTGCTCGAATTAAGTCGCAAGTCACAATTTAGAAATACTTTGTATATTCAACTATAGTTGAATGTCGCAGCGAAGGAGTTAAGAAATTGAGGAGCAATAAGGCAGTGGGGCCAGATGGCACAGGAAATGGTACATTCAAGTTTGGCAGGAAGGAGTTCGTCATATATTTGGAGATGCTGTTCAGTAAGTTGCTGGAGGAGGGTAGATTACAGCAAGGATGGAAGGAGGTGTTAGTGGTCCCAGTGTATAAGCAGGGTGAGGATAGAGGGAAACCAACTAAATACAGGCCAGTGAGTCTCACATCGAATACAGGGAAGGTGAAGGAGAAATTGGTGGTACAATATGCTGTAAATGTTATGAACAGCAGCAAGTGGACACAGGAATACCAACATTGATTTAAAAGGGATACTCATGTGACACTCGGTTGGCAGGTTTGTTAGAGGATCTGGTTCAGGCAGTTTATGAGGGGAAGCAGGCAGATGCCTGCTTCATAGACTTTGAGAAGGCCTTCGACAAATTTCCCAATGGAATCTTGATGAGAAAAGTGGAAGGACTGCTGGATGACAAGCGAGTTGTTGACTGGATTGAGGACTTTCTCAGGGGACGAAAACAGAGTGTGAAAGTGGGGGAGACAATGTTCAAAGACGGAAAGGCTAGGTCTACATGATGAGTGCAGCAGCGAAGTGTAAAGGGGCGTTTGTTATTCACTAATGGTGAATGACATGGGATTCAGGATTGCAGATAAAATAAGATTGTTTGCAGATGACAGCGTACTGTATACAGAGATGGGCAGTCAAATTAACTTGCAGGAAGATATTGATAGGTTGTCGTCTTGGACAGTGAGTGGAGTAAAGAATGAAGATAAATATGTGTAAAACCAAGTCGGTAACATTTACTACGAAGAGAATGGTGAGTAGAAAGGTATACAAATGGGATGGGCAGGAAATAGAGAAAGATAGAAATATAAGTACCTGGGAGTTATGACACAGGCTGATAAAAGTGGACAAAGCAGGTGGACAGAGTGGGTAAGAAGGAAAAAAGGGCTTCGGGACTGCTCAGGGTGGATGCTGAAGAAGGTTAGTGGTGAAGTGAAGGAAAAGGCATATTGCACGATGGTTCGTCCAATGTTGGAGTATGCTGCCATGGAGTGGGATCCGTACATGGAGGTAACGGTGCAGGAGGTGGAGAATGTGCAAAGAAGGGAAGCGAGTTTTTTTTTTAGGTTAGTTTAGTTTAAGTTAGGTTAGGTTGTCAGGTTTGGTAACCTAGCCTGACCTAACATTAGGTTAGGACTAACTTAACCAAACCTAATCTAATTCGAACATAATCTAAATTAAACTAACCTAATCTAACTTAACCTTACCTAAACTAAATTCTTCTCTTTTTAGTAAATTTCAGTTTGGCTTTAGAGCCAAGCATAGCACAATTCAATCTGTATTGTGTTTTTTACTTAAATGCTCTGAGGGTCTTGAAAATGGATTGAGTGTTGGAGGTAGATTTTATGATTTTACTAAGGCTTTTGATACTGTAGCCCATGATATTTTAGTGCATAAGCTTTCTTTTTATGGTTTCCATACTACTAGTGTTACCCTCATTAAGTCCTATTTGAAGGATAGATTTCATGCTACATTATATGATGGTAAAATGTCTGACTTCTCTCTGGTTAGATATGGAGTGCCCCAGGGTTCTGTTATGGGTCCTCTTTTATTTATTATATATGTCAATGATCTTCCGTCTATTGTAGAAGATCAATTTACTCAATCTTGTCTTTATGCAGATTATTTGGCTCTTGCTGTCACTGATGTTCAAGAAATGTATAATGTGAGATTAAATTTACACTCCACTAATATTCAAGATTGGTGCAATGCTAATAGGCTATGCATTAACAATCTCAAAACTGTAGACATTGT
The DNA here is from genome assembly GCA_003012365.1 of Medauroidea extradentata. NCBI lineage: Eukaryota > Metazoa > Arthropoda > Insecta > Phasmatodea > Phasmatidae > Medauroidea > Medauroidea extradentata. The sequence goes on from PNEQ01056744.1 coordinate 43,820, forward strand.
ACTTACTAATAGTCATCTTAATTCTAATATAACATCTGTTAAGTTTTTAGGTATTTGTATTGACTCAAAAATGGATTGGAAATCCCATATAAATGCTATTGAAAAAAAGATATGTTTAGGTATCTTTACATTGAAAATATTATCACATTGTCTAACAGTAGATGCTTTAAAGATTGTTTATTTTGCACATGTAAACAGTCATCTCT
>PNEQ01056745.1:0-12699 GCA_003012365.1 Medauroidea extradentata
GTTTTGTTTGGTTTTTGTAAGCTGCCCAGTGTGTGCTGGGACCATCTGAAGTATCCTGGTTTACTATACCCAATTCGTTTTGTTTGGTTTTTGTAAGCTGCCCAGTGTGTGCTGGGACCATCTGAAGTATCCTGGTTTACTATACCCAATTCGTTTTGTTTGGTTTTTGTAAGCTGCCCAGTGTGTGCTGGGACCATCTGAAGTATCCTGGTTTACTATACCCAATTAGTTTTGTTTGGTTTTTGTAAGCTGCCCAGTGTGTGCTGGGACCATCTGAAGTGTCCTGGTTTACTATACCCAATTCGTTTTGTTTGGTTTTTGTAAGCTGCCCAGTGTGTGCTGGGACCATCTGAAGTGTCCTGGTTTACTATACCCAATTCGTTTTGTTTGGTTTTTGTAAGCTGCCCAGTGTGTGCTGGGACCATCTGAAGTGTCCTGGTTTACTATACCCAATTAGTTTTGTTTGGTTTTTGAAGGTAGTTTATTACACTCCCCTATAGTTTGGTATTTTTAGTTTGTGTGCGTAAACTATGTCAATGTTCGTGAGTGGTCTTCTAGGCAGGGATCTTAAGATCTATTTGTGCGACGCTTTTTCATTTTTTCTTCTTCTTTCCTTCACCTCCGCCATTGTATGGACAACGAATGAACAACCCTTGTCAATTTTGTTACCATAGCAATTGCTTCTAGTTTACGGTTGTGATCAGTGTTTTCGTCTAACTGTTTCCGGTCATTAGAAGCTTTCTTCGCCATGCTTACAATGTTCGTTACTACACCTGCAATACCGACCAGGGCTCCTATAGCAGGAATCAGTCCTTGTACCCCGCTTTTTTCTTGGCATGCGAATTTTTCTTTTGAAACTCGTTTTACGCGAGATTTTTTCTTTTTAACTGGATGCAAACCCATACCTAATTTAACCTATGCTTTCATTATGTCAGAGACACCCCAGGCTGCTATTTTTTCTCCGATACCTGTGCCTGGCGCTTTGCGTATTTCGTCGACCCTGTATGCTAGTAACTTATTGGCTTCGTGCCTAGATTCTAAATCTTTGTGTTGGTCGTAAGCTACGTCGTGCCATTTGCAAGCTTCATCAAATGCGTTTATACAACTGTCATCACGTGCTAACCTCTTCTTCAACTTGTTCCTGGCCCACAAAACTTGTATCCAGGAATATGTAGCTCGACTTGTAGACTATTGATAAGGGAGACGACGATACTGTGACCTGATTTTTCTGTCTTCACTCTAAGAGACATAGGAGTAAACTGAGCTAGAAATGTATAAATAATCTTCTTTTGTACATTTTTTATTCAGTATCATGGAGATAATCAAACAGAAAATTACTCTTCCTGTGCAAGTAACAGAAACTGATAAAACAGCCCATGAATCTTGCCATGACATCCTACTGCCTAACACGATCAGATCGATTATAGCGGAGCCAAGTGTTGGGGGGAAAAAACTGTGTAATTCTTAGTTTACTCGAAGAACTGAACTGTCTTCGATTTGAAAATGTTTACCTATGCTCGAAATCACTCCAGCTGCCCAAGTACCAACGACTGGCTCGAATTGTACAGGCTATAGAAGAAATCGGTTATTTTCCATGCAGTGACAATGACCAAGTTATACCACCGAGTAAAGCTACGACGAACTCTGATTGTATTTGATGGCATTGCTTGCGAGAAACAGACTTGTATTCAAGAGTACTTTTGCATGGGACGTCATGTGGGTGTTGACTGCTTCTATTTGTGTCAGATGTATTCACGCATACCTAAACAATTGATACGTGACAATGCAAATTTGCTGGTGTTGTTTCCTATGGATGACCTAAATTTGTGTAATGTGTATGACGATCATGTTCACACAGACATTACATTTGCCGAATTCAAAGACATGTGTTATTTATGCTGGAAATATATGTTTGGATTTCTAGTGTTGGGGAAAGACTGCGACCTACATAAGGGACGGTATAGAAGAGGTCTCGATCAGTTTATCGTACGTGCCCGACCATGAGTAACGGTACTGTTTCCATGTTTGGAAGTGGTAAATGTTCAGAAAATGTGTTGACGGAAGCACGTATCACTAGTATTCGCAGAGACTCGTCGCTCATCAGAAAAAATATTGAGAGTATTAAGAATAAACTGCTGGATGACATGATTGCTATTGACCAATGTGTAGAGGGTGTAGAAGCTAGACTACAATACTTAATTAATGTTTCTTATGCACAAAGACAAGATGAATTAAAGTCCTTGCAAAACATTCTTACTTCGAAACTGACTACGAAAATAGACCTTGTGGGACATAGCAAAAAATACAGGACATGTGTACTGACCGGTTCGATAAAATTGAGAAATCAATTTTGGCAAAACACAAACACATATATACATATTTTTTTCAACAAACATACTTTCTACTCAGTTAGCAATTGAAGACAGGACTGCGATGACGAGTGATCTCCAGCGAGCAATAGAAGCAGTACGCACAAACTATTTACTAGCTAAAAATAACAGATTAGCTCTCGAGGTTAGAAGAGAAGAAGCCTTCCGACCAATCACCAGTCGTCTCGACAAACTCGCGTCACGTTCTCGCAAAGATACTTCCCCTACAGTAGAAATCAAACGGGATATCAAAGAGGAAGATCAACACCCGAATCATTAACGTAAAAGAGTTACACCTCACTGAGACGATTATTCAGACGAAGGCGATAGTCCTTTTGTTGAACTGTTGCACAAATGAGTGCCAAAACAAGTGCGTGAAGAGGGGCCTGAAGCCAGCTCGTTTCTTAACCACTACATCGTTTCATTTTCTGACCAGAACAGCGACCAAGTATACGGTCTGCAGAACCACAATGGTAAATGGTTTCTCAGAAATAAAGAAGTCAAGTTTTTGGCTGGAGATATACTACAAACTGGCAACCGTACAGTTAAAAAAATCATGCAGGGATTTTGTGAACTTTTATTTCGCAGACGACCACGACATTATACCGAATCAGATCTGCGCAGGTACCGTCTGTTACTGCGGTACAGTCATGCATATTATGCCAACGATAATCCTGCAACACCAAGATTTAAAAATACCTCGCACGAAAAATTCTCCATTATAGTTGGACTATTTCCTAAGTTAAGCACATCCGTTGGTAGAGGTTTAACTCAGAAACTTGTATCACGAAATAAAATCGACTACATCTTCTGGGACGATCCAACCGAGTTGGTTGATAGGTTGAGAATTCTCTTGGTTTCGCGAGCAGCAGTCAACTGATCACACATCAACGAGATAATGTCTATAATTGAGGAATTGACCGAGGCCAGCTACATAGTAAAACGACCAAATATGCTGTTTCCAGTGAACTTCATAAATCAGCTAGAAAAAACTATCCTAGCATAAAGTACGTAATGAAAGGACTGGACGATACGTTTCAGTCAGTCCTAAATGATATGCAAGATTTTTCTCGTGAGAATAAAGGTAATCGATACATCTTGACTGTCATCGACACATTTTCAAAGTCTGCTTGGACTATACCACTAAAAAACAAGACAGCAGGCGAAGTTTCAAAAAGTATGGCGAGTATTCTCGCCCTGGAACGAATTCCATTTAACATTCATACAGATGACGGACGGGAATATTTTATGCGAGTTTCCGAACTTTGATGAAAAAGTGTAACATAAATCACTTTTCGACTTAACTCGGGACTCAAAGCAAGCATCGTTTAACGCTTTCATAGAACTATAAAAACTTAACGTTGGAAGCATTTCACAGCTAATGGAAACTACAAATGGATGGAGTTACTACCGAAACTTTTTCGTGTATATAACAGTATAGTTCACTCCACAACGCACATAAAGCCTAAAGATGTTAAGGAGAATGCCTTGCTTTGTTCTGTATACTCTGATGGGAAGAATAAGGATCCTCGCAAGCCTAAAGCATCTATTGGAGACTTGGTTCGAATCTCGAAGCAACGTTGAGTGTTTCATAAGGCCTACCATCACAACTGGTCGGCTGAACTATTCAGGGTTGTTCGTATACGGCATTCGTACCCGCGCATGTATTATTTAGAAGATCTACATGGCGAGCCTATTATCGGAGGTTTCTATACAGAAGAGATACAGCGTACAAAGTTCCCTGATGTGTATTTGGTCGAGAAGATACTGAAACGACGTAAGGGTCAAGTGTACATACGTTGGGTTGGACATAGAGATCGAGAAAATTGTTGGATCAATGAGAAATATATTTTGAAATAAGTGTTTTACTTGTTTGTACCATATTATTTTTTGCAAATAAATTAATGTTTAAATTTTTTTACACAGCATTAAACATGAATTTTTTTCCCCAGGACCTTCCCTGTGAACACATCGAAAAAAACATACTCTACTTGTTCAGAATTTAAAAAGAAATGCAACAGTGTTGTCATTTTACAATTCGAAGCAACCGTTTGCAAAATATAGACTTGTAAAGTCGCAAAGTTATACGTTTTTACAATGTCCATGTTGAATTGATGGCTAGACAGAAGCTAGAGGCGTGCACATGCTTCAAGCATCACGTCCTGCTTCACCCTCCCTCTTCCCTCTCAGACTCCTTACTGGGTAGATGTGTAAAGTTACTGATAACTGCTCGCTATGTCTCTCTCGCGTCGACACAGAGATGGCCAGCTAGCTTCGTATATGATTCTAATTTGCCCATATCCTACTGTGAAAATAATTTTTATGCATGCTTTGCTCGTACACTAACACACATATGATTTGTAGTCACTCTATGAAATATTCGTTTCTCCATCCTGTGGTGGAACAATTCTTTTTTATGGTTGGGGGATGAATATATATTTACTGAATTGCTGATCTTTTTTAATTTGGTAGTGAGTGGTTATTTATTTATCTGTTGAGAGCTTAGTTATAAATGGTAAACATTAGGTAGATTTTGTTTTTAAACCGCTTATATTATTTTCATGATCTGGTTATGGATTTTGTTACTTAACAGTTTCATATTAAAAGGTAATCATAAAGACAAATCATTTTTCGAATTACATTCATTTACAATACAATAAGTTGACACTTTTAATAATACATTCAGTATTAACTTCTGTACAGCAAAGTCGCTCTCGCTCATCATGAATTATTACACATACCATGGGTTATTATAAAACCAAAGACTCAGGGCTTCCGAGTTACAATGTGTAAAAAATTTATTTTTCTCGCAGTTGTGAAGTTTATCAGTATACATTTCAACAAGTTTCCGGAATGTAGGGCACCTAAACTTCTTATGTGCATCGATAGTTTTAATGCTGTTCGAGCACACACTACCTAACCCAAGCTTTTGTCCATTTCCGATGACAAACACTGGACAATCTTCATTTACAATGTAACCCAAGACATTGGATATTTGGGTGTATGGAATGTTGCCGGAATCCCACTTGAGTCAATGTTTCTGTTACGTTTGCAGTCGGTACAAATGTTGCGTGGTATGGCTTAGATGATCCCAGGGGCAGGGTGGTTCGAAAGTGAAAATTTTTGTCGTCAGGTCATCGTCGTCGCTGTCCGATATTGACACCTGCTTGATGGTGAATGTGTCTTGCGACCGAAAGCCTTGGATGTTACAGTACATGTTACTGCATGCAATTTACTTGGGAAAAATTTCACTACTCGGTCTCGTAGGTACGCTTCTTTGGAGTACTGCTGTCACTAGACGTGATGCGGACAGTTGTGGATGAAGTGCTGGTCGTTGACGAGCGTCGTAGCGCCTTGCACCAACTCCTGCGATGTGGCGTGTCCAGAAGCGAAACAATCTTTGCATGGAAAGTAGTCGAGAATGTCCTCGTCTTATTTTAGATGATCTAGCAGGAACTTGTACACTGACGGTACTTCGTGTAGTGCGTAGACGAGAAGAAATTCTTTGGGCAAGTACCGTAGCTCGTTCTCCCTGTATAGCAATGTTAAAGGTTTATACCTTGTGTATGCCACTATAGCAGACAATATCTTTTGTCTGGCTAAACAGCAAGCATACATTTCATCCGTAGAGAGAAGTTGATACTGTAGAAAAACATACTGAGTGCTCCAGCACACAGCATAGCTTTTTATTAAACTATTATGCAGTGAGGGGGAAGACGTTCCTATTAGCTAGTGGAAATGGTGGTGGGGAAATCACACATAAAGTAGAATGGGGAAATATAATTATTAAAAAATTTCTTCGGAAGGAGAAAGGAGGGGGATGGGGTGGGGTGAAGGGGTGTATAACTTTGAACGGGTTATAACGCAAGTGTCAGTGAAAGGAGAAAGTAGGGGAAGGAGGGGGAAATTCATCATGTGACTAACAGGCAATTAAAATAAAGGAAACAAAATGGAAGGAGGAGGGAGGATAAATTTATATATATACATGTAAAAAGTGGTGTGTATATGGAGCTCGTCCGGGTAAGACGTGTCGGTAGTTGATTTAATTAAATAATTTTATGTAAACATTTATTTATTATATCGTTTTTTATGTAAAGGTTTTAACATAAAAATAATTTAACTAAAATTTTATTTATTAAATACGTGCGCAGTTAGAAAGAAATGCGAAATCGAAAAATTTTCGTAAGCTTCGGAAGAAACCCCAAGATGGCAACCGAAAACAAGATTGCGTCCGGAAACAAAGTTGAGGTAATATTTATTTTCGGGATTTTTCGGATTTTTTTTTTTTTTTTTTTTTTTGGAATTTTTGAAATATTTCGATTTTTTTTTTAAATTTCGAAATTCTGGAAAATTTTGGTAATTTGACACTCAATATCAAGGCCACAGTTAGGGGTCAAGGTCATCCAACATGGTGGCCGGGGCCATGACATTACAACATGGTGGGGGCGCCACACTCGAACGAGCGCCACACCCGACTCAATGCACTGGAAGGAAGATAATCATACTACTCGTCTAGTGTGCAGGTCGTGGCAGACCACTAGCCTCGTAACTACCTGTGGTAGACGGAAAGCAATACGACGTGCACCACCATTATGATGCGTACATAGCCGGAATAGGGAATTAAATGCATTTTCCATTATGTTTTACAATGAAGCTGTATGTTTGTTTTTTATGTTGACCTCTCTATATATATAAATGAAAGCTGACTGACTGATCAAACTGCAGCCCAAACCACTGGACCTAGAATCGTGAAATTTTTTGTGGGGGTTCCCCTCAGGTCGTAGGCGAGCACTAAGAAGGGATTTTTCGAAATTCGACCTGTAAGGGGGTGAAAAGGAGTGAAATGTGTTTCCGAAGAAACGTCGATAGAGCTCGAACCCGACGGCCTATCATCGTGATTTTTACTTTAATAGGACACTCGTAAAAATGCATATTGGCCAATTTAAGGATTTATCGAAATTCAACATTTAAGGAGGTGAAAAGACCTTACATGTGTTTCCAATCAACTATCGATATCTATCGAACCCTTCGGGATAGAGAGTTGATATTTACTTCAAAATGTTGCTTACATAAGTAACGAAAAAGTAGTTTTAGGTTTTTTTAAATTCGACCCCCAAGCAGTAAAAAGGGGCAAAATGTGTTTTTTATTAATCGTCTATATCTTTGAAACACAATTGGCTATCGTCGTGATTTTAACTTTAATTGGTTACTTTTACAAATGTCTATGACAGGACTCAAATACTTTCCGAAATTCTTTATTTAAAGGGGTGGAAATACGTGAAATGTGTTTTCGATTATCCTTCCATATCTATCGAACCAATCGAGATATCGAAGTGCTCTCTCCTTTAAATTGGTGCTTTTGTAAATATCCCAAGTACCATTTAAAATATATTTTCCGAATTTGGCCCTAAACTGGTTAAAAAGGGGTAATATGAGTTTTCGACTCACATTCGATATATATCGATCCCATATCTCTTTTTATAGCGACGTAATTTTTGTTTAGGATTGATGATTACTCAAATACCTAAAAAGTAATTTCAGGAATATTCGAAATTCGCCACCTAAGGATGTAAAAAGGGGTGAAAAGTGGTGAAAACCGTTTTTAATTAATCGTCTATATAACTTGATCCCAGTGGGCTAATGTTGTGTTTTTTACGTCCACGTGATACCAATAAAGTATTCTAAAACGTGATTCAATGGTTTTTCGAATTTTACTCTCTTAGGTGGTGAAAAGACCTTGAATGTGTTTTATATAAATCCTCGATATATATCGAACCCGTCGAGATATACAATTAATTTTTGCTTCAGGATGATGATTACAGAAATTATCGCAAAACGGTTTTCAGATTTTTCAAAATTCGATTTCTCAATACTGTGCAGGGGTTATATGTGATTTTTTAGAGAATGATCGATTTTGATTCGGCTGAACGGGCTAGCGATGTGATTTACACTTCAGTTGGATACATATACAAATGTCTAAGATGTAAATTTAAAATATTTCGAAATTCGACACCCAAAAGGGTGAAAAAGCACAAAATTTGTTTTCCATCAACCTACGATGTCTATCTAACTAGTAACGATATTGAGGTGTTGTTCGCGTCAGAGTAATGCTTACGTTAATATTATAAAAAAACATGTACGTAACTTTTTTTCTTTATAAGAAACGTGATTATTAAGAATAAAACTTAGTTGGTCAATATTCAAGGCAGACGATCCGAAAAGCAGGAACGAGCAGCGAGAAACAACCTATACAGGAGTTTCACTCTACAGTAACCTATCGAGACGTGGTGTTGTACAACCTCTATGAGCCCAGAACACAGATATTTTATTTGTTTTAATACAATTTTATTTTCATGAATTATTTCGACGTTACGTGACGCAGTTGTTTGTTACTCAGGTCTAAATTCCGGGAGGTTCTGGGCTCGAATTCCGTTAAAAGCTGCGTGCGAACGTTCAATTCTCACACTCAAAAACTGCAAGGCAAACCGAATTAGTGCAATTTACACGTAGTCGTTAAAAAGTGGTAAAATTACAGTTCGCTTTCCACTTCGGTTCCTCTACAATATCAGCTGACATATCGTCGGTATACTGCCAAAAGTGATTAAGTCATAAATGCTAAAAACAGTATTAAAGTGTAGATATTAACAAAAATGTGGTATAGGCCATTCGGAATAAAGTGAGCACTAAAGATTTAACCTTTGAAAAATCACTAGCCGTTACTGCATATACATCACCACTAACAAGAGTTACTTTACTGCTTGTATAGTTGGTAGCAATTTATTGTACGTAGTTCCGTGTATTTTCCTATTTGAATACAACATTAGTGAAAGAACATATGATGAACTCGACCTGTCTGTATTTAATACACTTCAAAATATTTACTTATGATCTTATTGACATTCATACATATATTATAATTAGACTCGATTGGCGCGAGAATTATGTGACGCTACCATTGACCTCGAGTCGGCCGTGGCTGTTATCGCTTGCTCCGTGCTTCAGACAGTTCAAAACTCCACCAAAAGGTGGCATCAGAGTTAGGTTCTCGCCGCCAAGTTGCATATTTGGTTGCATAATATGCGTGCGTTTGCCCGTTTTGAGTATATACACATTCAAAAGTATTGGAAATTACTTTGAGTATCATTGCCGAAATTATGTGAAACCATCGGTAATCTGTATCTTATGTTTTACGTTTGTCAGCCTAAAAACAACATACTTTTTATTTCACATGTTAAGAAAATACGTTAATTATTGTTTCTGAAGTGCGTCGTCGATGTTCGTGGCAGTAGAACTGAACGAAACTTGAATTATTTAATAGCGTGTGTCGTGTCTGTTGTAGTGGTGGTTTTGCGTTACAAATTCAAATAAAATATGCCCTCATTTACGAGATGCGTAACGGCAATAGTGCGTGTTGTTTAGATTAGTCGATGGACAGAAACCAGACATTAACTAGCAGGGATTTATAACTAAGATTACTTTTTTTTATATCTTACATTCAGCCACCGTGCATTTAATGAGTAGATATTGTAGCTAAAATTTATCGGAACAGTTTAATGTAGTTGTAAACATTGCACGACCCTATGTAAATAAAAGCACGTGGCATTATTTGTGTTTACATCGGCGGAAAGATATAAACTGGCAGGAAATAGAAATTAATCAGGGCTTTTTTGAGTGTTCACTTTATTCCGAATCACCTATAAGTTTCCATACTGTGACGCAGCAGTACGAAATGACGAATATACTTAAAACTTGGGCAATTGTTCGTGAACGGCATTTTTATCATTTTATCTCATTTTGACTTGGTCACTTTTGGCCTTAAACCGACGATATATAATCTCACTTATATTAAGTTTGCGGTACTAAATAACATTCCGTGATACCTTATCCCACTGAAACTTTGTAATAGCAATAAAGTTACAGTGAATATTTTGAAAATATGTAATAGAGGGCACCGTCACCAATGGATGTGCACAGGGTAAATAAGATGTTTTTCATTCGGTTAACCTCTTACCTTAGGTATCTGTAGCTACCCCACAACCTCAAATTTGCAGGGCTATGAATAAGGCCCAGGCGAAGTCGCTGTTAGTGGCATGGACAAATTTAAGGCAGCTTTTCGCGTGGACAGCTATAGCTACTTATCCTGCTGCAGAACTAGCCGCTTGGACATTCTAACATTTTATGACTGAAGTACCAATCTTGAGTATAAATAGGTTCTTCAATTAAAGTAAATATTACCAGTTGCGAATAATACTCGCGAGCAAAGCCGCGGGGGACTGCTAGTTCATATATAAAAAGAATTGATGGGTAAAAATATATTTATTCCTATAACTGTAATAAGTTTTTAATGCATTTGCCAATATTTACTATAATATGTAATTCATTCCGTGATATATAGCAACATGAGATAAAGACATGCAATGATAATTTGAAAAAATGATTACTCTATAGCGAAAAAATAACGTTCAAGGAAAATAAGTAAGTTTAACACTACTGGCATACCACGAAATTTTGTAAATGTGTGTACAGCTGTCTGTTTGAATGCTAATACACGTGACATATGTTATAACATACTTGTGCAAATCTCATCGTTATTCTTAATAATTAAGAGAGTCAATGTTACTTTATAATTTATATTTGATAAAACATTAATGCAACATTTCTAAAAATCTAGCTTTGAAAAGATTATTTTTCAAGTAACAATCTTTGTAAACGAATTTACTATGCCAGGTTACAAATGAATGCAGAAAATAATTAAATTTTTGAACACTGGTTACCTAAATGCATACTTTTAAATATTTATAACTATGTCTGTCATAATTTCAATATGTCTATTTATAAATTAACAATTTGATGTAAATTGAAGAATTTGGTCGTTATCTCTTTAGTGCTCAATATGTGTAATCAACGAAAATGACAAGTCTTTACCTATAATGAAAACATAATTTTACACATAAGTAGATTAGATACAATCATAGTTACATGCGAATACAACAAATATGCTGCGAAGAGAACAAATGTCAATACTCGTAACGGTATTTCTACAGATGTTGACACCCGCAAATGTCCTTTTTATTTGAAATTTAAAAAATATTTATTTCTACAACGATGTTTTCCAAAAGTTCTTTATTTATCAGTATTAAATGTATTGCTGCGAACGTGTACGACAAAGTGTACGCAGTCTGTACCACCATTCCGAATTTTCAGAAACTTACCATCAGATATCGGCCACGTTGTTATGCATCTCCCATAATTTCAAGCCAGTATTGTGCATCGCCAAGATACAGCACGAGTACTCTGACTGACAAACGGACACACACTCTCATGATAAGAGATGCTTAGCTGGCGGCTACCTCCATTAATACGATGGATATGCAACTAGAATAGCATTATTATATAACATGTATATTCTCTTTACATTATAGAAGTAAACATCTTAGTGAGACACACATTGTCATAATTTATACTAATCAAGCAATGTCCCACTTGCATGCCACTTTATTTTAAAACCATAACAAATGTATAGTGCTAAAAACATACCTGAATGGATCAGGGACGTATTTCACAGACATTACGTTTGCGGTAACTATGATACCAGTTATTAATGTAATGATATAGAAATATTTATAACTTAATATGAGATTTAAAATAAGACATAAATCCCACTACATTGTAAGGCCGGTAATAATAAACGTCTTTCGAAGTACAACCAATCTCCCTCCACCCAAATCTGGTGTTTTGCACATTATAGACCTCTTTCAGAGAGCGGCGGATAGCCGGCGAACAACCATTCGCCACCATGTTTCCACTTTTTGGGAGATTACAGGTGAATGACGGCCAGACCTCATTCGGCGAATTATGAGCTGTTCTCTAGAGACCAGTTATGAAAAATGGCGAGGAGTTTAAACGAATTCATGTGGCACATGGATGAATTTGTCAACTATTATTAATAAATAGACGACCAACGACATGCGCGACTACCCAAAATATATATTAGGGACATGGAAGATCCCTTTTCAACTGCAGTTCATCTCTGCGCGATACATCGCAAGCATTACATTTTGCAGTGATTTTCTTCCACATTTCCTTTTGTTGTAGTTGGACACGGAGTCAGTTTTCTTATTTGTAGTTATGTTTTTGTATTTTTTATCAGGTCAAAAAAATTGCTTTTTCTTTAGGAGTGTATCGCACTGTCGAATTTTTTTATCTTCCATAGTCAAAATGTTCCGCGGCTTCCTTCAATCACTTCGAATATCTCACGTGTACCCCCACTACAAACACAACAAAATTGTTTACAGACAAAGAAAACAAAATCGAAACGATTTTGTTGTTT
>PNEQ01056745.1:12799-44130 GCA_003012365.1 Medauroidea extradentata
GGTCTTTGAGCACTTGAGTATATGTTCGCTGCTAAAAATGAGGCTGTGTTGCCAAATTTTATGAAGGAGAACCATCCAACTCCCATTCAGCCGGCGATCTCCTGGCGATCCATCGGCAGACAACTATAGTGTAGGAAGGGTGGAAGATCGCCAGCGAACTGCTGCGCGAATAAAGGCCAGGGGCTTGCCAGCAAGCCTTGGGAGGACGTTTATAATTACGGCCCTAATTCTCACCTGTATAAAGTCGACGTGACCACTGCAAGATTCAGGATACAACTAACTAGTGTTACATGTAGTCTCATCCATATGTAGCAACTGCTAGGTTCAGAAGCCAGCAGACCACGTGGACCAGTTTCTTATCTACCTCTCCCTCTTTGTTCACTAGAGAGCAGGTGTGCTCGACGCAGAATGAGGACAAGGGCTGGCCATTCATCACCTGTCGCTTTGACTCTCGTGCCGTCCTTCTTCGGCGCCTACATGAATATTTGCAAGCCAAGGGAAAGAGAAAGTCATTATTTAAAAGTAGTCCTCTTTGACACACTTGAACTTGATTCTCTTAGCCGACAATAGAATGATATTCGTGCGCAATATTACGTGTCATAATGTTATAAGAGAGGCGGGACTTCGCCAGGTGTCCTCTACAAAGTTTATGAAATAAGTCTCCCACTACTCAACTGTCAATTCGGCCCTCGAGCCACGTTTTGTTCATTTCTAGGTACTAAGTGTGGGTAAGAAAGAGCCATTGTCCCAAGTTCTTCCCTTTGTCGCACTTGAATGTATTATGTTTGGATGGCACAATATTTCATGTTAGAATATTTTAAACTAAGAGGCACTCTACTAAGTGTTCTCGGCGAAGTGTGGGAAAGATGACGTCCATTACTCAACATCCCCAAGTTTCTTAGTCTGCGACTACATATGTGTTAAATTATCAGTGTACAACAAAGCAAATTTAAACGATTGAAAGTATGACTGCATACAGGAAATGAAATATTTAGTATCGGTACTTACATGCTTGAAATTAGAACTTCATACTTCAAAATAACTGTAATTATATGAACGTTTCATAAGAAATAGCAATAATTCCCAATGACAATTGCACTGCAGGTTCGGTACAGGATGCTTTAATTTTATTACACAGCTCAGAATGCATCTACCGAAGAAGTATGTACAGCTTATCAAAGAAGTCTCTGGCAGTGTATTCGAAATGCAGTGGAACGAAATCGATATAAAATTACAACACTGGACACATAACCAAATTTTCAATGTGAAAGCTAGAGAAGATGGAATTAATTAAAAATATGTGTTGTGTTGTTATTTTATGGTTGCGAAGATAACAGCCCACATGGATTTGAGAAATACACTACGTTCAACCCGATAAAGAATGTAGAGAACTGCGGAAATGAGGTCAACAGCTATTACAAAGTAAGTCCCAGATCACCTGCACTCGCCAGACATGTCGAAGCCAGACAATGTGCAGTAATTTTCAAATGTGGTTGAGCAAGTGTTGGCTTGTAATGAAATCTAATACTTATTGGACACTACATAATGAAAGTGAAAGTGTCATTAATTCCGCTGCCTTGCAGTTTTTCACAAATTGTTTTATTCATTACTTACATCCATATACCGTTTACTACCTCTCTCTGCAAGGAAATGGAAAACTGCTGCCGCAAAATTTGTTTGAACGGAGAAACTAGCACAGACTAAAAAGACTTTGCAGTGAAAGAATCATACTGACACACTACTACAATTGAAATCAGCTCACCACCGTAATTAACTGGGGATGATGACATGCGCAATGATGTACTGGCTGATAATGCGAGAAATGTACTTGACTGCCTCACTCTGGGTGTCACCCGAGAAGAAGCAGTGTGTCGGCCTGCTATTCCTGGGATTTTAACAAGCACGGGTATGTAATGGCGACTTTTGCACTGTTTTCCAAGCACACATGGCAAATTAAATGTGTGTCTGCGTGCACTATTTCAAGTCACTTCCTGAACATTACATAATATTTTTGCACCGATACTCTTTCTGTATGTTCATAAGAAATGTGTGTCGGTAATAAATTTAATGATGGCAGAGTTAAAAAATATGGTAAGACAAATAAGCAGCGAGAGGAGCGTTACCTAGTTTGGACAACATATTGGAAAAGACCATGCACTAATTTTTTGTGCAGAAAATTTAATATCTTCTCATCCATCTGAAGTGAGCGAATTATACACACCGGTATAAAGACTAAAATTGTGTGCATAAAAAAGAGCAGTCTTTAATTCGCAGTTTTCTTAAATGCTTTGAATAAATGCAATGGCATGTTAAAAATAATTAAATATAAGTATAAATTATAATGTACACAAAAGATAAATTGTGACATGCAGCGGAATTAGGCCTTTGTTTTACTACTGATATGTTACAGTGCATTTTCCTACATATAATTTACAAGAATAATGTAAGGTAGCAAGTAGAACTATATTTAAAGTTAAAAGATATTTATAAGAAATAAATGTGCTGGGCTTGTAAACTCCCTGATTGTAAATCATTGTTTAAAATAAAGTTGCGATTTGTGAAAAGGAATAACTTTCGTTATAAGTTGCACATTATTTAGCGTTTCATAATGTATGGAGAGGATATTGGTGTGTACATGTATAAAGCCTGTGTGTTCTGGATTTGTACGATTGTTGGTTTTACTATTCAACTGTACAATACATACATCAACTCCTACAGAGACAATAATGTTAAATAAGTTGAATATGAAATGAAATAAAAAATCACTATTAATAATATGTGCTGTAAGTATTACTAGTCAACTAAACTGAATCACAGCTTTGCTTAGAATGCTAAACTAATGTATTATTTGGGATTCATTTTGTACAGTGTTACAGTCGTTTTACAATTATGTACTTTAATTACAAGGCAATGAAAATTAATGTTACTTCTCCACAAAAAAAATTATTTTTACAGTCGTTTATGAACAGAACAATGTGTAACTGTTCTACCAGGTTAATGACCTCCACAGGGGCAGGCGACTATTGCAGTGCGACTAACTGGGGGCCAATTAAATATCGGCACTTACTATTTGCACCGACGCAGCGCAACGCAAGTGAAGAGCATGTTAAATGCGTATTCTATTACATTACGTGAGTATATAATTCCAATGCAGCGCAGCCACATGCAACGCAGGTGCAAATTTTGTGTTGCACCCACAAAAAGCGTTATTTAATCGGCACCCTAGAGCCGCACAGTCCTCAGATTCCACCCAGAGATTATTCTCGAGGAACGTCGAGAAACAGGCTCCGTCAGAGTGTTTGGTGGAAGAGGGCGGGTTGCTTGCATCCTTAGCTCTGCTGATTGTTGTTAAAGCAAAAATTCATGTTTTATTTTAACTGGTAGTCATAATACTTACAGTCGTCTCTTACGTATTGTTTCACATGGTTAATATATTGTTGCGTGTTGGCCGGGCAGCAAGCACATTACATTATGCTAGGTGGTCAGTCCTGTGAGTCAACCAGTGATGTCATGGGTTTTTGCAGCTATGTCGCATCTCCCGAGAGACGTCACTGGGTTTCCCCGATGACGCCAGTGCGAGTACGTGACTCTCAACTAGTACGACCGTGGTAATGTCTAATTTTAGACTCTAGGTCACTGTATTTCATCAGCCATTGACGTCATTGAAGGGGCCGTATAAAAGCATCGGAACTACGCAACATGAGTCAGTCTAGTAGTGAAGAGTCTAGTAGTGAAGAGTCTAATATTGCAGAGTCTTGTGCGGAGTCGGGAGGTGAAAATCTTGTGGAGTCTTAGTAGTGAGTCGTGAAGATGAAGTGAGACCGAGAGTGGTGTGAGGCACCGCCCTTAGGGACGGCGTTGCCACCGAGACGACGATGGATGTCGTGAGAAGTGACGGGCCGCCTTGGGGGCGGTATCACGACGGCGTCGAGGCTGGTGTAACATCGACGGAGCTGACGAGGTGTGGCGTCTTGAGGATGCCAACACGGCGGCGGTAGTCGCTGTCGAGTCTGAGTAACATCAGCGCCCTGCAGAAGGGACAGACAACACTAAGATGTTGTGTGTCGGCACGACTGAGCTGACGAGGTATGGCGTCTCGAGGATAGCAGCACGACGGCAGTGGTCGGTGTCGAGGCTGTGTGACGCCAGCGAGCTGCAGGATGGACGAACAACACTTGTGGTGTTGTGTTGGAGTGCTGCAGAGGTGGTGAGCTGTGGAGAACAACACTGGCGGTGTTGTGTCGAGAAGTGTAGTAACTGGTGACTTGAGGAGTCTGTCTACCTGGTGATTCAAGAGAAAAAGTGCTTCGAGAGTTCGCCATTGGTCGTGCTAGAGGAAGGTGCTATGGTTGTGGAGATAGACTGGTGAAGACATCTTGGTGACGTCAGAGTCTACTGTGAGGCGGCAGGCGGCAACCTTCGGAGCAGTGTTGGACGAACCAAGAGGACTGTTGCGGCGGGCTGACGGACGAAGAAGGAGGTACGCGACGGGAGTCGAACAGAAGACCTCAAGAGTGAAGACAGCGGTACACTCGGGGTGCTGCGCAGCACACGACGATTCATCACCACGGCGGACTATTAAGGTTGTACACTGTCACTACCTGAAAGATGTTGATTGTATATATGACTGAATTTTATTGTGTTTTGTACTGTTTAATTATTTGATGGTAGACATTTTTTGTGCTTTAATTGTCAAAGTTAATTAACGTTCTGTGGAACAGTACTAATTGTGTGCGTAATTAATTTTGTTGTGAGAGTTATATTTGATTACTGTTTTGTGTATTTCATAGCTTTGTGAGCTATTAAATCCAGTACTTGATTTAACTCTTTAATTTATAATTAAAAGACCTCTATCCCAAAAGAACTCATGGGTATTGCCCACATGTAAAGTTTGTGTGTTCTCCAAACTTGTAACAATATATAGACAATCGATGACAAGGTGCATTTTCGCAGCAGATATTTGAATCATATTGTTGCGTGAGTTGTATCTGGAGGCCGGTGGTCGGCAACTGTTTCGTAACACTTTGTTGACTTGCCCCTGACTCACGACCTATTGGCTACGTGATGAATGTCACGCGGAAACTACGTCATAGATTCCTGTCCCAACTGCGCTTTTACCCTATGAAGCGGCCAACGTGACTCAAGACATGTCCGAAACATTATGAAATGTCTATTTTTAGACCCCTGTAATGTGGTAATTCCCCTACTGTTTTACCTAGTATATAAGGGCTGAATCGACAAATTCGGAGATAGTTCGCTATTGGTCGTGCTAGAGTAAGGTGCTATGCTTGCGGAGAGAGACTGGTGAAGACATCTTGGTGACGTCAGAAGTCTACTGTGAGGCGGCAGGCGGCTACCTTCGGAGCAGTGTTGGACGAACCAAGAGGACTGCTGCGGCGGGCTGACGGGCGAAGAGGAGGTGCGCGACGGGAGTCGAACCGAAGACCTCAAGAGTGAAGACAGCGGTGCAATCGGGATGCTACGCAGCACATGGCGATTCATCACCTCTGCGGTCTATTAAGGTTGTACCCTGTCAATATTTGAAAGACTGTTGATTGGAGATATGACTGAATTTTATTGTGATTGGTAGTGTTTAATTAATTGATGGTAGACATTTTTGTGCTTTAATTGTCAAAGTTAATTAACGTGTCTGTGACACAAGAGTAATTGTGTGTGTAACTAATTGTGTTGTGAAAGTTATAGTTGATTGCTGTTTTGTGTCTTTGTAAGCTTTGAGAGCTAGTAAATCAACAACTTAATTAAACTCTTTTATTTCTAATTATAAGACCTCTATCCCAAAAGAACTCATGGGAATTGCACACATTTAAGTTTTGTGCTCAAACTTGTAACACTGGTGTCAGAAGTGGGATAGAGGCATAAAGTAAATTCAATTATTCTGTAAATTAAATCATTGCATACAATTGCTATTGAAATGAGCCACTTTTTACATTTTATGTTTAAATTTCAATTTTAAATGAATGATTACAAGAAGAATGTCAGCTGAAATAGAATCACTAAAAGCCCTCATTGAGGGAACAAGTGGCCAAATAAATTCAGTAAATGCATATGTTCACAGTGATAATGAAAATATTGATAAGAAAATTGATAGTGTAAATGAAAATGTAGATAAGAAACTAGATAGTGTAAATGAAAATGTTGGTAAGAAAATAGAGAATGTTAGTAATCTTATAGACAGTGTAAGTGAAAAAGTAGACAAAGTGAACGAAGTGGTGGACAGAAAAATAGACGATGTTAAAGAAATGGTGTACCAGGAAATAGAGGCTGTTAACGAGAAGGTAGAGAGGATAAATGATAAGGTAGAACAGCAAATAAGTGATCTAAGAAAGGAGTGGCAGTTCTTCTTCAGCGTCAAGAGGGTGGCCATCTTGTTACCGGAGAAGACAAGTTCAATGATTAATATATACATGAAGTCAGCAAAGAGGAGATCACAAAGTCCAAACAAGGCTCTAGTGGGATCTCCACTCAGGAAGAAATTGGGCTACAATGTGTTCGTGTATCTAACGTGCCAGCATCGGACATTGGAAAGGGGTTTTCTGTCAAGCCTGCCCCTTACGAAGGCCATACTCCATGGCGAGAGTACCAAAATCAGTTTGAGATTGTGGCAACTATAAATGGTTGGTCTGACCAGCAACGTGCCTACAATCTTGCAGCTGTGTTGAGGGGACCTGCCCTCTGTATACTCCAGTCGCTTCCAGAACAACAACGCCTGGAATACACGACATTAGTTACTGCACTGGAGCTGCACTTCGGAGACAAGTACTTACGACATGCCCACTATGCCCAGCTAAGAAGTCGCACCCAGAGACCAGGAGAGCCACTGCAAGAATTGTGGCAGGACATTATTCGACTCGCCCATTTGCCGCTCGAGGGATGTCCAGAAGATGCACGAGATATCATAGCAGTTGGCTTCTTTGTCGATGCCATTGCCGATGTAGAGGTGCGCCAAGCAGTGCGCCTGGCCGCCCCAAGGACTATACAGGATGCCCTGGCCAGAGCACTGAAGGTCGAATCTGCAAGAGGGTCATCAATTCTGCGTGCTGTGCGGGCAGTCGTACTGTCGGGCGACGAGAAAGACAACAGCCTAGAGAACATCCTAAAGAGAGTGGAAAACACAATGAATGAAAATAAGAACAAATTCACTCCAATTACACCCCGCCCTCGACAACAGGGGCGACCAAGCTGTTGGGAATGTGGAGAAACCGGACACCTCAGAGCCCAGTGTCCGCGATGGTTACGGAAAAACAGAAACCAAGAGCAGGATGAGACGGCTCGATCCGGCCAAGCTTTGGGAAACATGTAACCCCCATCTTAAGGGGCGATGATCGGTGGCTGCGGGAGATAAGGCCCCAGTATTTCTTCAGATATGCTCAGTGAAACAAGAGTTTGATGCAGTCTGGATAATGTTTATTGTAACATGGCTGTGGACATCGGAGCAACCATTACTGTTGCCCTACCGGACATCTTGGTGCCATCTCTCCAGCAGTCAAGGGCCATAATCACAGACAAAGCTTTCTGACGACAGTAACAGGCGAGACCACACCAGTGAAGGGGAAGAAAAATGTACAGTTGAATTTGGGTGACTTCTGCATTGAGCGCGAAGTGTACATAGCCGTCATCGAAGATGAATGTTTATTGGGCCTGGATGTGTTGCGCAAGTTAGAGTGCTGTATAGATACTCGGTCGGGAGTACTAAAGGCTGGTAACCGAGAACTGGTGATGATGCCACGAAATGAACTATCCGTGCCAACCAGCTGCCAAGTGGTCTGTTGTGAGACAACGGTTTTGCCAGCATCCAGTGAGATTGTTATTCCTGCACAGTGTAGCTCTGGTCGAACATATGAGAAGAGTAAGCAGCTTACCTGACGAAGTGGTGGTAGCAAGAACATTGGTTTCGCCGAATTCTGGAAATTTACCTGTTCGAATGGTTAACTTGTCGAACAGGCCAATCCAGCTTGAGAAGGGGGCCATAATAAGTGTGTGCAAACAAGTCTCCCAAATAACTACATCCGACAAAGGAGCCATCAAGTCAGACGACCTTAGTGGGTCTATGCCAGAACCACTAGAACTGGAGACAAGAAAAGGCTGTTGGAGAACTTCTGAAGAAAACAAGAAAACATTTTTATGTGGGCCACTTACCTTGGCAGAACATCTGCTGCACAACACCACATTGATACAGGAGAAGCTAGGCCACTCAAGCAACCCTCCCCCCCCCCCCGGGCGACTGCCCTTGGCTACACAAGAAACCATGGATGGCATCTTGAAGGAAATGAAGGACTTGGATGTGATCGAGCCGTCGGTCAGCCCTTGGTCGTCACCTGTTGTGATAGTTAAGAAGAAAGATGGCTCCACAAAATTTTCTGTGGATTACTACCGGCTGAATGATGTGACCAAAAAGGACTGCTACCCCCTCCCCCGGATTGATGACACACTGTACAGCCTGACAAGGTCACAATGGTTCTCTACACTTGACATGAAGAGTGGCTACTGGCAATGTGTGGTGGCGCAAGAGGACAGGGAGAAGACAGTCTTCTCTGTGCAAGGGAAAGGACTTTGACAGTTTAAAGTCATGCTGTTTCGGCTATACAATGCCCCTGCTACCTTCGAACGACTTATGGAAATGATCTTGCCTCTTGATGTTTGCCAAGTTTACTTAGATGATATCGTGGTCACAGGTAAAACATTTGAAGAACACCTTACCAGATTAGATTCTGTGTTCCAGAAAGTGGCTGCTGCAAATCTGAAGCTGGTTCCCAAGAAGTGCCACCTGTTCCAAACGAATATTAGTTTCCTAAGTCATGTGGTATCAGCTGATGGAATCCAGACTGACCCAGAAAAAAAGGGCAATAAAAGACTGGCCACGCCCAACAGACAGGACACAGGTAAGGAGCTTTCTTGGACTCTGCGCTTATTATCGGCGGTTTATACATGGATTTGCTACGATGGCCAAGCCACTACATGAGCTTACTGAAGCCAGAAGAAAATTTCTGTGGACCCCTGAATGTGAAGCAACTTTCAGAAAATTAAAAGATGTTTTAATGTCCCCTCCAATAATGGGCTTCCCCGATAATGAAGGCGAGTTTATATTGTACACAGATGCGAGTGATGTAGGCATCGGTGCTGTGCTATCACAGATTCAAGATGGAGTAGAGAAGCCACTAGAATATTTTAGCAAAGTGCTGTAGAAACCAGAAAGTAACTGTTGTGTCACTCGCAGGTAGCTATTGGCAATGGTGAAGTCCATATAACATTTCCACCACTACTTATATGGCAGACTCTTTACTTTGCGAACAGATCATGCTGATCTATGCTGGCTGCTGAACTTTAAGAATCCTGAAGGACAAATAGTCCGATGGAATAAACGCCTCCAAGAATACAACTTTGATATACAACACTGTGCTGGTCTTTGGAACTTGCTGAAGAAAAGGAGAAGAGTGAAATGGCTAGTTAGGACGTACAAAGGGGTGAATGGAGAAGCAAGCTTGGGTAAGTTAGGCTGCCTGTAAAGAGTGTAGAGAATTATGGAATAACAGCGATAAGAACCAGTGATGAGCAGAAAAGAGTAGAGTAGGCAGTCAGTGGTAAGATGCTTGGTGAAGGAGTGGAATGGAATATACTTTCGAAGCAGTTAGTGATGGTGGAAGGGGTTGGGAAGTTTAGGAAGGGACTGGTAGGTGATTAACTTAAGGAAGAACAGTTTGCCACTGTGTGGTTATCGAATTGCACATTGTTGATGATGTTATTATTATTACTACTTATTATTATTGCAAACAACGAAACTATAAGGATGATTATTTCACAATATTCTCGACATTTACTAAAACAAATACTAGCGAAACATTTCCACTATTTATTTGTGTTTACACTTGTTCTTTAGCTCTGTCATTTCGAAATTATATTTACATTTTGACACAATTCACAAAACATACATAAAATGCGAATGTAAATACTTTGTAAGCCTAACCTCAAATATAAAACTTAGCACATCGTGGTTATTTGTTATTTCTGTGTGGCCACCAGTCATGCATGTAACATCAAGAAAATAAACATTCACATATGCAACAGACCAATGAGAAGCCACAACACAACCACACAGTCTGTGCAAACTAGCTACATTTCTCGCTAACCTCTGGGAAGTTACTCATAGGTATAAATCAAGTGGTAAGAAGTGACTTTAGATAAAGTGCCAGATAAGTTTATCTTCAGGGTAGCTATCTGGAAGTTATCTCAGATAATGGTAAGACCGGCCTTAAGTCATTTGTTGTGTTAAGTGTTATTAAGTTGTCAAATTCTGTTTCACACGAGTAGCATGATTTTACTGTCGTAGTATGGTACGACCATTACCATACAAGGCTTGTCTGTTCCGTCTTTACTGATTATACATTCGGTAGTATCATCAATGTGAATATTTAACTTAGTCGAAGTTTACAGAGGCATCTTCAGCAGTCTGCCACCCTAAGTTGTGGCACTTTGTAATACTTCCTAAATAACACTCGCAGGCGCACTGACGCATAAACTGAAGATTCCCGGCGGTATCAACATGGCCTGCCATCCTTCGCGGTTCGACGATGTCTTTCCAAAAGGTGTCCCGACTCATAAGCTGAAGAGTCCTGGCGGTATCACCCAGGCCTACCATCCTTCGCGGTTCGACGATGTCTTTCATGATAAAATGTGAAAAGGTGGCATACCACGTGTCTGTTGTTTCTTTGAATGTTCAGTTACACGTGACTGTCCACCAATTAAATCATTCGTATTGTTACCACGTTTAAGGAAAATAAATTATTCAGCATTATTAACGAACGAGTTTGGGCAGTTGTAAAGCACTAAACTCACATACAGAGGAAAGCTGGTTCTAGTCTCGGTTCGGCAATCCTTGTTTCACATTTATATATTTTGACGATATCACTCTAGGTCAGAGGTATCTAACCCGAGGCTCTGTGCCCTGAGTACGAACTCGTCTGGCACATTGTGTTATGCGCCAAGTACTAACGAAACACGTACCACAAATAGTAAGTACAAATACTTCTGCAAAGTGTCTTTCGTTATGTTTATGTAGAGCTGTGGGGTTAGCGAAGTTCGATGCAGTTGGTGTTTAAGAAAGCAAACAAACACGGTTATTTGTGCTATATTTGGCTGTTTGGTGGTAAAATGTAGTTTCTCATAATGGTTTCTCTATCGTTGCTACGATTTTTAGACTCATGGAGAATTGTGTGCTAGTAATGAAAATGCTTTTATATGTCTACAGATTTTTCGTAAAACGAAATTGATGATAATGAAATTAGCAGCGATTATATTTTTATTCCAACAAAAAATATTCCATCCTTTGGTTAAAGGATGTATGCCTACAGTAAACTGCAGTGGTATTATACTGTGCAAGCGGCAAATTTTAATGTAGGGCTAATAATTAATTAATGTTAGTAATGTTAAAGTATATAGTGTTACAGTTCATATTTGTAATGTACCAAGAATGTATTTAATTTGGTTCCATTAAACAAATAAGTAATGTACTGCTACTGAAATCGTAGTGCGGTAATTGTAGACTACATGAAAAAAAAGTCTGAAATATTGATCTTGTAAGTAGTAGGTTATAGTCGACTCTGGGACAAGTGGCTGGTGGCTGCAAGAGCCATGGAGTCATGGTCGCCATCTTGGATTACATAATCGCCCGCCATATTGGTTTATGTCATCACCACCATCTTGGATTACATCATTGCTGCCATCTTAGATTACATCACCACCACCATTTTGGATTATATCACCACTGCCATCAAATTTTCCAAAATTTTCCAATCTTAACAAATTTCTACTGTGAGCAGCCATCTTTGTTTCCTATTTACTCCCTTGATTTTACTCCACCAATATACATACATGTTTAAGGGCTAATAGTGTGTGCTATAATATATGGACTCTCGTCTCTAATACCAATATTTTTATGCTTACCTCTAGGAATCTAAATTGTCAAATGTTTACAAGTATTATACACAGAGCTGTATCACCACCATTAACCATAATTATTTCAATTTTAAAAATCTTTTATAGTAATTAATTTTATTGTAATAGTGTTCCATGTAACTATTTATTGAGAATACAAGGACTGGTGCATCTGATGCTCTTTAAGTTAAATCTATGACAGACATATGAAATAATGCCTCTCAACACACACAATGTAAAGTTAACACAAAATCAAATTTATTAACAGTAGTATATGCACTATGCACTATATACCTAATAACAATTATTAAGGTGGCTGGGCAGATCCTCGACCCACTATTGTTAAAAGGAGGTAGAGGACTCCTTCCTGAAAGCTGGTGGTGGCAATGTGGTGGATCCCTGCCAACGGCGTGCTGGGCTTGTAGCTGGAACCGCAGGTCCAGGATATCCTCCTGCTGGCCTCGAACCTGGACCTGCAGCGCAACAAGTTCCCGATGCACCTCCTCCCCCACATTGCCATCCTTGTCGTCCTCTTTCTCCTCCACTCCTTCCTCCGTGGCATCATCACTATCGTCATCCTCCACCACAGGTACTTTGGGCGCAATCACCTTCACAGGTCGTCCTGCTGCAGGTTCCCATTTTGGAGCATGTCCTGTGCAGTAGGAGGGCCACTTGGCTGCCCCAAACACTCCGACAAATTCCACCTCATCCTCGTCGTTGGAGAGGGTAGGGTTCTGCCACAGGCGAATCCCTGGCGATGGAGGTGGCAGAGCTGACAATGAGACTCCTACTGTAGCAACAGCATAAAGCTCGCCCAGTGCTGCGTCGTCTTCGCTGTCCCATACATATCTCTCACTCGACTACTTAACGTAGACTGAAGCCCCAAGAGCTCGGGAGTGACATCTCTTGAAGTGTATCCCCTCTCCTCCAGCCAATGTATTGCAAGACAACCCTACCTCTCCTTCATGAGTCACAGTCTACATCTCCAGTCATAGGGGCGGTTGCAGGTGCCACACGGTGGCTAAAGTAATGCTCTGGTCTCAACTAGCACACGAGATACTACCTGGAGTGACGGAGCAGCTGCGCGTGCATCACTGGGCTTAATGACCTATGCGATTACTGTAGACTGCTAAACATACTGCGCATATCGCGAGGACGGAATGATGAAACTGCACACTTTATCCCCCCACCCCTGACCAGCTCTTCGCCATGTATTTCAACACGCTCAGAGTACATGTGCTCAAGTTATCACAGACTGCCTTCCAGGCACCCCAGTAGCAGTTCCAACTATCCCCAGTAAAAAGAACATTTGCTTTTAAATAATTTCATAGGAATTTAGTTTTAAACAAATATATTTATTTATTCCTTCATACATAGTTCACTCTATTTATACATAATGTCTGACTGGCGAATCTAACTCTCGTGGATTGCATCGAACCCTAGCCATCGCACAAGAATCTTATTTTCTTTCTTCTTCAATGCCTTCTCTACCAAACACGTGTTTGGATACTTGGTAACTTGAATATCTTCGACATAGAAGCCTCCTCGAATAGCATTGTCTTCCACACCTTCTAGGTAGTAGGTCCTTGGTTTGTAGTGTCAAATCTTCACCACATTAAATATTTCAGTGCTCCATTTTGTTGTGTCGCCTTTAGTAAGTGTTCCCTTCACTCATGATATTCTTACATGGTTTCCAACCTTCGCTTTAGGCTTGTGCAGGTCCAGGTTTTTCTCATTTTTATAAATGATGTGCAGTAAAGAGTTGTCTTTGGCATCCGCAGACCTCATGTTCGTAGTCCTAAGTACTTCAATATTATATTTTGACACAAGCTTGGGTAATATATCCAACCTCTTGTAGCTTTCTCGTGCTGTAATTTTCTTCCACATTTCATTCTTCAAAAGTACGATTAAAGGGTTCCATGATACTAGCCTTAAGACCACTGTGGGTTGAATAATGGTTTATTTTATATTTTGACATCAGTGCTCGAAATGTATTGTAGAATTCCTTGCCAAGGTCTGTGTGAAGGTCATGCATTGACCTTTATCTTGCAAAACAATATTCATTGCATTAGTCACTGCCCTGCCACTCTTAGTTTTTAAGGGCATTGCCCACACATATTTACTGTAGCAGTCAATAACAGTCAGCATGTACTTGTAGCCTTTATTCTTGCGAGCATAAGGAATCACTTCAACATAGTCTGCTTGATACAAGTCCTTCAAACCAAACACAAGTATTTTACGCCGGGGATAATTTCTCCTTGCAGGCTTGTGCACCTCCCCAGCGATGTTTAGCCGACTCATTCTATGTATCCGTCTTATGCAATTCTTCTGTGATGCTTGATATTTCATTTGTATGTGAATTATTTCCATCTTGCTGGGAAGCAATTAACAGTCTCAATCTGTCTACAATTTCATTAATATCATTCCAGTAAACATATTCTGAAAGTCTCTAATCTTCTATTTTCTTACATAGATACAGACCTGATCACATTATAGCTCCTACATCAGGGAACAGTTGGAAAAATGTTGAATTTTGGGCGTGCTTCATCATTATATTCATTGCTGCTAGAATAATTTTTCTTCATATGAGCACTCGTAAGCTTCAAAAGGCATTTTTACTGTTGCAGGATACCATGCAAATAAGTACCAGGATTTTATTTAAACAGTGATTCGTAGAGCCCAGAAGCCAACTTGATTATGACAGAGACTACTTTCACATCATTACTAGGCACTGATAAAATTTGCTTGTCTGCCAAGAAATATTTTTATTTTGCTTGTATGCTCCATACTTCCTATCCGTGGACCTCGAGTTTGTCAATAATCATGAAACATTATTTGTTCCTTTTTCCGTTTCCACTCGGAGAGAGGCAAATCATCTTCATCATCTTCTTGTGCAGGTTTCTTGCATTTCACTATAGTTTGAGGCTCTTCTTCCTTCTTCACTATCACAGGCGGAGGTGGTTTCGGCTTTAAGCTGTCCAGTCTGTCTGTTATAGGTTTGAAAGCTTCTTCGTTAATCATATCATGTTCCATTCTAGCATGTTAAGCTGTCAAGTACTTTGCATGAATACTTACCGACAATGTCAGACATTGTACTACCCACTTATGACAAGACCAGTAATTTATATCTTGTTTTTCTTAGGTGGTGGTATAGAGATCGGCTTGTTATTTTTCCCTTCTAAAACTATGACTGGAGGTTGATTACAAACTGATGTTAGCATGTATTGAATATTTTTAATTGAATCTTCAAGTTTAGTAATGTGCTTTGTAATCTGGTCCAGGACTTTGTTTGCACCAAAAGTTTCATTTATTAGACCTTCTATTGCATTTAGTTTTCTGTCCAGTAAATTCTCCACATCAACAGGAATAGCCCTGAGTTTCACATCCACATCATTTATCATATTCGCAATATCAATACTTGTTCTGTCTAGCACATTTTGTATCAAACTAATCAAGTCAGCATGAAATGTGTAAATGAATGCTTTGATAACAGCATCTCCATCTTCTCTTGGACTTGCAATATTTTTAAGTATTTTTCCTTTGGCACTACAGTTCCCATAATCGGTAGGCGCTAAACTACTTTCCAATTTACGTTTTCAGGTCAATATGGCCAAACTTTGAAATTGTGTAACTCATTTCTCATTGATGAAGGATTATGAGCTGATCGAATCCACACTGGTGCCTCCTTTTCAGTAAGGGAATGTCTTTAGCTATTACAAGAATTCCATGAGGATCACTCCAACAATATGCACAAACCTCTTTGAATTTATCGAAAGTCATGAATGTATTAACATGATCAGAGTAAAGGTGTCTCAACTTCAAGTCATCCATGCGAAACAAAATCAACAGGTTGGCATTATCTCTCAATAAGTTTTTGGGTATATGTGAAAAAGTCTGGCAAAGGTAAAAGGAATCTACTGACATATGTCTTCCCATGCAAAAGTATTCCCGGATACATGCTTGTTTCTCACAAGCTACATCGTCGAAAACAAACACAGAATTTGGTAGAGCTTGACTTGGTGGTACCATGACCTCATGTCGCTGAGTGGAAAATACCCGAGTCCATCCACATAATGTAGAATTGTTCCAATTCGCTGATACTTTGGCTGTTGTAATTATTTCGAGTATAGGTACACGTTCTCGAACCGGAGACTATTAGGCTCCTCCAGCAAGCTTAACAGCACACACATCTTACCACAGTTTGATGGCCCTGCTATGATGCAATGGACAATATTGTGTAGGAGGGGACTATGTCTCGATTCGTGAGAGGTGACTTCATCTATGGTAGTAATACATATGGGTAAATTAACTTCTTGCTTGCCGATACTTATATTACCACCAAAACTTTGTGATGCCTGCAGTGTCACGTGTTGTGCTATGCGTGGTGTTATGTGCGGTGCCTATCTTGCTATGTGTGGTGCCATGCGCAGTGTCCACAGTGCTATGGGTGGTGCCTGCAGTGCTATGTGCTGTGCCCATGGTGTTATGTGCTGTGCCCGCAGTGTGTGTGGTGGCTGTGGTGCTATATACTGTACTTGTGGTACTAGGTACTGTTGTTGTGGTGCATAGGGAGAAACTCTTCTGCAGGTTTTACAATGTTTTTTCATACTATCACTATGAGTAAACTGACGAAAACAGAGCTCACACTGAAATTTCAATTCTTGAAGTTTTGAAGTTTTCATCTTGCATGTGCTTGCTTCATGCCTCTGTACACTGCGGAAAGCAGTAAATACTTTACCACAGAAGCGACAGCGGAGGTGCATCATAAACGTCCGTACTGTTCGAAGGCTAGAAAGATACTGAATAAAATGCTAGAAAAACAGGTACTTTCATATTTTCAACTCAGTGTATCGTAATGCCTCGTAAGAGTAATATCAAGAGCGGTAGAGGACTAGTGAATACTCATATAAATAACTTGCTCTTTGAAGCACATATTCCTGGGTAGAGATTCTCTGGACCGGGACAAAGCTAAAGAAGAGGCTCGAGTGTGGTGATGCTGGAGTTAATGATTTGTACGAGGAATGCAAGGAGCACGACATAGCCTACGCTAATAGTAACAAGCAGGAAGATACACGCAGCTGACACTGTCATTGCAAACAGAGCAAAAAAGGTTGCAAAATCTAAGGAATCAAAGTTTGGTGAAAGAGTCGCTGCTTGGGGAGTACTCAAGATCACAAACACTCGAATTAAATCCGAGCAGTCTAACAAAAACGTAGTCAGATGAAAAATAAAAGTCGTAAGAAGAAGAAAGCAAGAAACAAGGAGACTTCCTGACTCTACTCCTGCCTGGCTTGGCAGAACTAGGATGTCTGATTAGCAGTGTTAGTGTTATTGCCAGAGCAGTGAATGCATTGAAAAACAAAGGTAAGCAGATGGAAGAACTTCAATGCCACAACAAGCAAATGAAACTACTGCACTAGGGCCAAAAAACGGGAAAGGATTTACCGAAGACCATATCCTGTGGGTGGAGGATGTCTGAAAAAAAAAAGAACCAGAAAGAGAAGAAGCAATCCAAAACTACCCAATCTACCACTAAAAAAACTAGATTTAATAAAGTTTGCTAGAAAATTACAAATACCTCACTTCAGGGGTGAGTACATGAGAGACGAATTACCATTAAAACAAAGACGTAACGAATGTGGAATTATAAATTTAAATTCGGCTAATGGCCGAGGAACTCACTGGGTGTCTTATCGAAAATATTGAAACAATGTTGATTACTACAATAGTTTTGGAAACCTTCGCCCACCCATAGAAGTTCGCACGTATTTTAAGGGACTGGAACTAAGTTATAGTTATTTAAATGAGCAATTACCCACCCAGTGGAACTGTGATCATTTACGTCTTTAGTTCTTAATTAGTGATTAATAAATGTTGAAACAAGCACTATTGTGTATCAGTCATGTCCGTAACATTGATCTTGATGGGCAAGAGCTCAGAGCTGCACACCGTGCTTTTTGCAGCTCTGGATTTAAAAGGTTCGTGGTCAGTGGCACTAATTGATTTCCAAATTTATTTCTCTGTGCCTAATGTGGACAGCTCAAACTGCAAATTTTTCTACGTAAAAATGACATCACTGAAGAGGGTACTGTACCAACAGGATCATATTATATTGAAGATATTGCAGCATATGTCAATCAAGTACTAGGTCCTGATGTAAGTTTTGTTTTGCAAGGAAATCCAAACACTCTAGAAAGTGAAATTTTATACAGTGAAGATATCGACTTTACCGAGAAAAATACTCTAGCATCCATGCAGGGATTCGAATACAAAGTGTATGAGAGCGGAAAAGTTCACAAGTCAAAATTGCCTCTAAACTTTTGCCGGTGAATGTTATAAGAGTAAACTGCGATCTTGTATCAGGCTCATATCTAAATGGTAAACTACACGAGTTTTCAGCTACTGTTCTACCTGGATTCAAACTGGTAGAAGTCCCGAAAATCTAATTTAGTCACCAATCATAGAAAAGTATGTACAGGAAGTTATTGTTCATACAGTCAACAACTAATTAATTTCAGAAACGAAGAAATTACACGGCACTTGCACTTGAAGAAAGATGGGCCTGAGTTTTAGCAAAAAGATTATAAAAGCAAGACTCCCTACCAAGCCAAAGGTCATTTTGTCACGAGCAACCAGTGTTTTAACACGTAAAAATATTGTGTTCTGATCAATGTCAAGAATAATGGAAGGTAAAGTACTGAATGTGGTCAAGCCCATTAGTTACGAGGATTCCATTACAAAGACTGAATTCCATGCTTATTCACCTCACCTGCCCGGACCAAACCAGCTGTCTTCCGAGGTACGAATACCGGTGCAAAACCAAGACATTTACACACTACCATGCAACTCTTACTTGAGATTCAGAGATACGTTAACAAAGGCAGAAAATGCCTTACTTGTAACCACTAAGATAATTAGAAATGGAGTGTTTCACATGATAAATAAAATGGCTTATGAACTTAATGGTGTCGAGTTTGATCATACACGAGATGTAGGCATTACAGCAAATATGAAGAACTACCTGTCTAATGCACAACTAACTACCTACAGCCAAAATGGGTGGATGGGGAATCGAACCAAATTATAAAGTCCCTGGTACGAAGGTGAAAGATTTGAAATATATATACGTCTTTCCTCGCTGCTAGGATTCGCCGAAGATTACAAGCATATTATAGTAAATTCTAAACAAGAGTTGATCATACTTTAGGCCAATACTCAGACAAATGCTTTACTGGATACTGCAGAAAACCCAGAGGATGTGGTACTCTCTTTACAATCCATAGAATGGCTGCTGCCACATGTTCAAGTAAACACGGAAGAGAGAATAAAACTTCTCAAGTTTGACGAGAAAGAAAGGAATATAGATGTAGCTCTCCGCTCGTGGAGCTTGGGAACTTGTCCGGCCCTTACTCAGTCTCAAAACGTAAATTGGAATGTTAAATCATCATTTGCAATTGAAAAACCGCACTACACAATTCTGCCATTCCAGACCAGAAGACAGAATACCACAAGTGCAGATCGCTTAAAGTTTGATCACATCAATATAAAGAATGCGAAAGTTTATTCGAACTCTGAAAGTTTACCATACGTGGACTTGAATGTAAACTTCGGTAATGGTTCTTTCATGTTGGCATACCAAATGTTTGCAGATTTCCAGAAATCATACTATGGACACAAAGCTTCGACCACACTCGCACCAGAAGAATTTATTAACTGTGCCTCGCTCCTTGTATTTGATGTAAGTAAACAAGACAACCAAATAAACATTGAAATGACTGCAGCTAATAATATACCTGCCAGCACACAGGCCTATGCTCTCATTACCCACGACCGTTTAGCAACATATAATGCAAAGGATAAAGTGGTGAAAATATTAACTTAAGTTTAGTTCGATCTTGGCCACCACCATTTACGCAAACATCCAAGGCTTCCAGGCTAAATTCGGATTTATTCTTATAGAGGTTAGCATAGCATAGCATACCATGATGGAAAAGTGACAATGCATAGCTTCCTACCTCAGTTTCACTGGAAATTTTGGGTAAGAAAAGTAAACGCAACAATAAATGGCTTACAAAAAATTATTACAGACTAAACTGGGAAGACGGATATGAGGATGATGAGGAAATTAAAGATGTATTAACTGAAATATTATAGGTGATTAAGAAGCTGTCTTTGCTGCTGGGATGGAGCAGAAAAAAATGGCTAAGTATTTATTGTAAGAAAATGTTAGTACTATCGACTTGCGAACTACGTATGAGTGCCCAGCGCTTCGCTAACTGAACACAAAGTTCGACAAGCCTGAACACGCCTGCGAGTCATGTGAGTGGGACCTGACCTGTTCATGTCTGAACATGCTACTGCTACAGCTGCGGTGTTTGGGAACCCCAGTGACGTTGACTAGAGTGACATCAGAGTAGATAGCATATAGCAGGCCGAGACGGGAGGCCACACAGTCTGTCGCAACCACTCGGTCAAGTAGCTACATTACTCACAGTGCAGTGAAAAATGAACATCAGATTTCGACAAGAAGAGTTCCACAACTACATCAAGGCGGAAGTTGGTTTTCGCCGGGTACACTACATACTTGTTGGTCTTCCAGAGCGTCTCGAATTCTGCAATGGACTTGAACACTTTCTGTGGGTCAACGACGAAGACGTGTTCAGTGCGACGCCTGTTCCCTGCAAGTTTGTGGACTGTCCAGTTTTCCACCTTCGTCCAGATAGCCAGCTACCATCCACAACTGATGAGCTTATTAATCGAGCTAAAGGTGAGATCATCATTCGCCACAACAATGAAAGTTGTATTTCCTACGTACTAAGACGTGATGAATAAGTTATTCGCTGGGTGGAAAGGTGCAGTGGCTGGACCCACACTACCATTTTGAAGAACAGGAATGTTTGTTGGACGTATCCATGCACACCATGTGAAATATATTTGTTATCATAGTCAACTTGTTAATCGGTACTGTGCTTTCATCATCATGTACAGAGGCCATGGAACTGAAAGTTTTCTATTTTCACGCATCAAGCAGGAGGTTTACAAGAAGCGTAGAAAAATGTTAGAAGATCCCAACAACAGTCATATAAACTTTACTGACAAAGTTCGCAATTACATTTATGAATACTTTAGTGACAAAGTTCGCAATTACATTTATGAATACTTTAGTTACAAAGTTCGCAACAACATAAATGTAAACTTTAGAGACTCTGAAGACTCCAATGATGTTCAAGATTACAAACTAGTACTAAGGCCTGACCCTACCACGGAGGAAGCTATACCTCGCCCCATGTTCGAGCCCTGGGCAGATAACTATGCCTATGTGGTCACCAGCAAACAGTGTGTAATTTATAAAATTCTATTTGAAAGTTATGAGTGGAGTGGAGAAATTCAAAACAGAACTTATTTTGTAATGTGTAGAGATGGCAACCACTTTCGTGTAACGTTCAACCCCTTCTCACTATGCACTACTAAAAATGTTGCAGTTTGTTTTGCATGTGAAGGTGTTACCTGCCCAGTTCATTTATGCAAACCATTTATGCCGCTACCATTGACTTTGGACCATATGAAATCAGGAGTTGAGACACCAGAGTGTGTTGTTGTGGATAAATGTAATGGACTGCAACATAACATAAGTGCAATAACAACTACACATACCCAATGCCTTACAACCGGTTGTGCTTCTCATTTGTGACCTGTGTATAGAGAAAAACGGTTGCAAGATTTTAATTTCTCACCAGCAAATTTTTTGAAGGGACGTTACAGGAGAAAACTGTAAAAATATGTCAGTGAAAACAATTCTTAATTACCAGTCAAGATGAAGGAGGCAGCATGTAATGACGAGTCTGCAAGTGAAAATTAAGAAGAAATTTCTGGAAGTTTGTTCTGCTACATCAAGTGTCATTTCAGTCGGTTGTGTACGAGAATATGGGGCATTCTGGTAAATTGTACCAGTTTTTCATATAGGTTATGGGACTCCGAGGACAAGAGGCTGGAGGCTGGAGATTTGGTGATTCGGCCGCCATCTTGTATGATGTCACCACCGCCATCTTGTTTCCGGTCCTCATCTGGTTTCCGGCCACCATCTCGGATTACATCACTTTCAAAATTTTCCAAAATTTCGAAAATTAAAAAAAAAATTAATAATTGTTTTGGATCCATCCGCCATCATGGAATAATTTCTCTCCCCCCCCCCCCCACGCCAAATTTCAACATTCATTTCTTTATATGTTCTGTAGCCCGCCACATTTAATTTTTTAAAATTCCCACTAAATTATTGGCTTGAACTACTCTTTCTATTAATCGATTACAGTTAGTTTTAGCAATGACCATCAGCAGGTCGATAACGGATCTGTTTTGGCCCATCTTAACTCGAACGTGACGATGATAAGAAGTCAAATGACAAAATGCGACCACCGATGAATAAGACGCATCAAAATTGTGGTTACACAGCCTTGAATAAGGCGCCCAAAATCGGGAGTCTCAGTTAAGTTGTCGCATCATTATTATCAGTAAATTGAACATATAGTTATTTATACAAGTCATTTCTGAGCATTGGCATAAATAAGACTACAGAAAATGATTGCGCCGCATCACATTTTGTAATTGCCACATGAAAGGTTAAAAGTTATTTTACTTGTTTTAATTATTGCTTCATTGTACATGCATATATTTTATTTATTTAGACTACACAATTTCAGAATTTTATACATAACGTTAAATTAATCACGCCATATCATTTTGAATTTGTTGGTAAATTGTTTTGAATGCATAGGCCTAATTACATAACCTAGCATGTTGCACAAAAAAGCGTTAGTTACATATTAGCATACAATTTCTATTTGCATGTATTAAAGAGTAAATAATAAAACAAATTCTAGAAATAATAATTGACCTTGCTTTTCTGTCAAAAAGTAATTTAGGTTATGGTTATGTTTATAAATAACAATGAGCTTTCGACGATAACAAATGAAGCCTCTTTTTCTTGATTGGCCAGCGAATACGAAATTGTGGTGATAACCGAGTATAGAAGTACCAACATGTGTTTTTCAAGCGTATTACTTAAGACGGCTTGTGTAATGCGAAACTGTTATGACGGACAGAAACATAATCGAAATTACCTCACAGAATCTTAAGAAGCCTGACTTACGAGACTTACGAACGACACATTTCAATTAAGACGTCATTCTCTAAAAGATCAGTAATCGACCTGTAGGGATGCTACTGCGAGCAGCCATCTTTGTTTCCTATTTACTCACTTGATACGACTCCACAAGTGTACATATGTGTTTAAGGGCTAATAGTGTATGCTATATTATATGGACTCTCGCCCCTATCACCAATATTATTTTTTATGCTTACCTTCAGACATCTAGATTGACAAGTCTTAACAAGTTTTATACACAGAGCTGTATCACCATCACCAGTCATAATTATTTCGATTTTGAAAACCTTTTAAAGTAATTATTTATAATGTAATACTTTGCATATTTGTTGGTCTATTTATGTAGACTATATATGTAGAAGTTGATTGCTGTCCTGCTGTTGTGGATATTGGATGGTATCTTACCTCCTAGAACTAACTGTATGGTAATATTTCGGTAATGAAAGTACAATAGATGGGTTGGTTGGCATGGTTCGTATATTGAAGGTTTGAACTATATGACTGCTAGATTTAGGTTGGTGTATACTTGAATTATGGTTATGTAATATGGACGAATGTTCCTAGATTATAGTTGATGTACGGATCGCTTATGGTTTCTGAGTCATGTAAAGTCACGTTAAAGTGAAACTGATCTGGGAGGTTGAGTTGTGTTATGAATGGCATCTGAAATATAATGATAGCTCGATTGAAATTGTGGTTTGATAGTGTTTGTCTGTAAATGAAATAAAAATTCCTATAACAAATTAAAATACAGTGTTGATGTGAAAATTTTATGTAGAAAGATGGGAACATTGATAATTAACTTCCTATGGTATGTTAAGTGTTTAACATGGTGTGGTGTCAAATTAAGTCATGCTTCATGGTTTGCTTCAGGTAACGGTATGCTGGAACTGGTTAGTTCAATGCGGGTACTGTGACTTGAAAGTTTACATAAAATAAGTGGAAGCGAAGAGTACTTCCGTCACAGAATAAAAAAAAAATTTAAATCCTACTACACAATGTATGAAAATTATGTCTGATTGTGAGTGGACTGGACATGAATATCATTTTAAATTCAATGTAGGATAGCTAAAATTTGTAAGTTAAACATGTGTAACATAAATGGTTCACAGTTACCACATCACAAAACTAATGACAATTGAAACATGGTGGCCCTCAAGGAGGTCGGAGCATGCAGAATTTGTGGATGGATGGTGTGAGGTATGCAGAGAGGGTGTAGCTGTGTGTGGAGCATTAGGAGAATGAGGAGCAGATTGTGGAGACATGTGTGGAGCATGTGGAGAGTGTGTGGAGCGTGCTGAGACTTGTGCGGAGCATGCAGAGCATGCGGAGCAGATTGTGGAGACTTCTGTGGAGCATGCGGAGAGTGTGTGGAGTCAAACACAGCCTAAGTAACTGGGTCCTGAAATATTTGCGGAGCATGCATAGTCTTGTGCGGAGCAGATTGCGGAGTGTGCGGAGCATGTTTAACAGACTGCGGAACGCATATCGCAGGCTTAGTCTTGTGTTGAGCATACATAGTTGTGTGATGAGATGGCTGCAAAGAGTGCAGAGATGTGTGTGAAGCATTCCTAAGTTCTAGTCTCGATCTACATAATAAAATGGAATATGGGAGACTTCATGAATATGTTTATTGGAATGGTGCTAACGAAATTGTAGACAGATGTATACTAGTTGCCCCTCAGCAGACTGGAAATAATTGTCACACAAATAAAATATCTAGCATCATCAAAGAATTGCGTGGAGACAGATACATAGAATGAGACACCAAAAGACTGTTAGCGAGCTTCATAAGCCTTCAAGTGGGGGTGTTTGGTTTGAAGGACTTGTATCAACTAGACTAGGTTGAAAATATTTTTATGCTTGTAAGTATAAAGTTTATAAGTACATTTGGGCTGTTCTTTACTGCTACATTAAATAATATTCGTGGGCAGTGACTGTAAAAACTAAGAGTGGTAGGGATGTAGATAATGTAATGAATATTGTTTTGCAAGCTATACGTCTGAGCAAAAATTGACATACTGGCCTCTGAAAAGAATTCTACAACTCAACATTTCGAGCACTGATGTCAAAACATAAAATAAACAATTGTCCAAACCGCAGTGGTCTTACGGCTAGTATCGCGGCGAACACTTTAATCTCACTTTGAAGAATGAAATTTGGAAAAAAATTTCAGCACACGGAAGCTACTGGTGGATAGATATTTGGCCTCGTCTGGTGTATAACTAAAACAATAAAGTACATCGGACCACGAACGTGAGGCCTGCAGATGTTGTGGACAACTCTTTACTGCATACTGTTTATAAAACTGAGAAGGAACTGGACCTGAACAAACCTAAAGCGAAGGTTTGGAGACTATGTAAGGATATCGCGAGTGAAGAGAAAATTTACTAAAGGCTACACACCAAACTGGAGCACTGAAATATTTAAAGTGGTGAAGACTTGACACTACGAACCAAGGACCTACTACCTAGAAGATGCAGAAGGCAAGACTATTCGAGAAGGTTTCTACAGCAAAGAAATTCAGTTTACCAAGTATCCAAACATGTATTTGGTCTAGAAGGTATTGAAGAAGAAAGGAAATAATATTCTTGTGCGATGGCTGGGATTCGATGCAAGTCACGACAGTTGGATTTGTGAATCAGACATTATGTTTAAATAAAGTGAAATATGTATGAAGGAATAAATAAATTCATTTGTTTAAAACTGAATTTCTGTGTTATTTCTAGACGCAAATGTTCTTTTACTGGTAATTGTATAAAACTTCTACTGGTGTGTCTGGAAGGTTGTATGTAATGACAAACTTTGAACAGGTTGATTCTCGAGGCGATGAGATGGTCGGGGGTTAGGCATGCTGTTTCATAATTTCTCCTATCGCGATTTTTGGGGCTGTCCGGCAGTCTAATGGTCAAGACTTGTCAATCTAGATGTCTGAAGGTAAGCATAAAAAATAATATTGGTGATAGGGGCGAGAGTCCATATAACATAGCATACACTATAAGCTCCTTAAACACACATGTATACTGGTGGAGTCGTGTGAAGTGAGTAAATAGGAAACAAAGATTGGCTGCTCACAGTAACATCCCTGGTGGGCATTCCTAAAACTAAATATAATCGATTAGCCGAACGAGTGGTTCAAGTCAATAATTTGGTGGGAATTTAAAAAAAAAAAATTCAATATGGCAGACTCGAGAACATATAAACAAATGACTGTCGAAAATTGGCGGTAATTTTAAAAATTTTAATATGGCGGGCTCTAGAACACAAACAAAACAATTAGCACGTATTATCTCCTGAACATAAGGAACAAAATAGAGAACAATTTAGAAAATTTCTTAAAAATATCTAGGTTTCAAATTTTAGAATCGCAATTCAGTAGCAGGGTTTATTTTAAGTTTTGTATTAATAACACTTAATAAAAAATAAACACTTTAAATATATGTAAAAAATACATTACTGACAAGTGTTGCAAAACAACTTTTCCTTTCTTTTTTCACGCGACATGAAGGCCTGTGGGATGCTTCTAATGCAGATTTGTAGGGAGACGAAGTAAGCTCAACTGTTTTTTTTGTCCTCGTTTTTTCTTGCTTGTGAAGAGAGCGGCAGTTGATTTTGTATGTGGAGAAATTTGTTTTACTGACACAAAAGTAGACGATAATGTAGGTCTTAGACCAGGTGTGGAAATTCAGACTTTACTGCATGTAGTTATGGCTATTCAATACGTAACATAATATTTAATGTATATTTACGTTTTAAATATGACGGGATAGTATAACCTTCTTTTTCCATTGCTTACGAATGCAAATTATTAACTATTAAAATTAAATAAATTCCTAC
Source organism: Medauroidea extradentata (assembly GCA_003012365.1). NCBI lineage: Eukaryota > Metazoa > Arthropoda > Insecta > Phasmatodea > Phasmatidae > Medauroidea > Medauroidea extradentata. Next base: position 39,747 of record PNEQ01056745.1, read on the forward strand.
TAGATATCGTTGTGTTGTTTTATATTTTAAAATGACTCTTTGACTCTCTCAACCTCTTAATAGTTAGTTAGACGACATTTTTTTAAATCATAGGAACACAGTTTGAAGTGTGTGTTCTTTTCGTAGGTAAACGCATCAGAAACATTTCTAGTAGCTATACGAGAACAAATACTTTACGTACCACACTACAGCATGGCTCAACATCCGGTCAACTATCTCTTTAGATCACGACATACACACTATACAATGAACGTGAAAATATAGACTTAATTGTGTATGGGTTATGAACTACAGTAATCGCTTTTGTGGTAATTACTGCAGTACGAGAACTATAGTAAAAGGTTGGTTCAGAAATGTTTTCTCATATTTTAAATTTCTTTCGTTATCTTTAAATTTCTATAAAGTCAGGATGCTTTACTCCCTTTTAATACCGAATCATATTAAAATTAGGTACGGTAGTGCAATTATTTAAACTTTTTAATAGCCTTAGGTAAAATACATAAAACGCCGAGAGGTGTATTGCCACTTTGTGATGCCATGGATGGACCAGTACGCTATGGATGGACCACCGGTCCAGTCATGGCACTTAAAGATGGTCCAACCACAGCACTAACGCCATTTTACCTTAAACGCGTGGCAGTACATCGCAAACATCAAATACAAGCATTATCATTACGGTAACTTGTTACACAGGAAACAAGCTTTCATGTACCGTGCCAGTTATAAATATTTTGTCACAGTGCTGATGTGTACAAGCCTTGAATGAAAGTGTAAAATTAACAATAAACCTACTGAAAACTTAGCAGGTGGCGTCGTGAACGCATCCTTCTTCGCACAAGTCCAGAACTTCTTCAGCAGGTCGACCCTCTGCCACGTATAGTTTACTGTGTCCAACGGTGGCGCTGGTCCATTGATGGCACATTTACCCTGCATATTGCTAACAAAGGCGTACAGCCTAAGACCTATAATATTAAAATAGCTAGTGGTCCTGAACTTTTGTTAGGATCTGTATACTGACTTCACATTCGTGTATTTCGTTAGTCATGTGTTCATTTTTTATGGCAACCGTTTTTGAAATTTTAGCATAATATGACATATTGACTATACTTTTGTGTATTTCGTTCATCCTCTTGTTATATTTTGAAAACGGCGGACATTTTTAATTTTTAGGATATAATTACATATCAAAAATGTTATTTTTTCGCAAATCTTATCAAACTGGGTACGCATATAGAATTATTTGGTAAGCTGATTTGACTTTCGTATAATTTGTTTATCGTATGTTCAAATACTATCATTTATTATTCCTAGATGTACGTAAACGATTTCAACTTTTAGGGTTAATTTTCATCCACTTCGAGAAAAGCAGATTTATCAGATACGGTGGTAACTTGTTTTTGTTTAAACATAAACGAGTTAAAACGTTTAGTAAATTTAAGTGTTATTTTGCACACATTTTGAGGAAAGTAGGCTTCTTAGTTGTACCGGTAACGTCTTGTAAAATATTGCAACATTGTTCCCAAAACTAAGGTGAAATATTAATTCATAGAGTTCGTCCCAATGACGAACGGCAATGGACATAGACATGGATATAGGTGGACCCAGTATGTCGCAAAAATATTGAGAAAAAAACAACTTTTAAATTGTTGCAACGTGTTGTAAAAATGGTCCAGAAATGTGTTGTCTACGGCTGTAATGAAAAAGCAGTCAAAGGGACACCAATATCATTCAACAGGTACACTTTTTAACCGATTTTAATTCATAATATACTGTCGCGAAGTTAATTTTTGAGTTTTATGTTCGCAGGCGAGTTGCGCCGAACTTTGTTTAAATTAAATAAACCAGGAAGCGTGGGTCGCCTGTTGCAATAAAGTTTCGTCAGAAGCGGGCCAAGGCTGACCAATTGTTGTGACATGCGACCGGGGCTGCAGACCCGGTGTCGTTGTCGTGATAGTTTACAGTTTTGGAAGCGCTTGGCTTAACTCTTGTTACGAAATTGGTGCGTTACCGGAAAAAACACTCCGGTGGTGCGTCAATTATAGGCGGGTTTTCGCTGACTGGCAAGGCCGCGTCGTAGGAGGGGCGGTGCTGTGGTAGGGCGTCGGTCGCCTAGGGGCGCGGTCATTATAGTCTGGAACATTGAGAAAGAGAGAGACCTGCTTCCTGCCAGTCGACTTGCCAGATCGAGCTAAAGTCAGTAAGTCATTGCTGGGTGGGGCTCCTGCTCCACCCAGACCTCTAGATAAGTTTTAGTAGTAAGACAATAAGGAAAGGCTAATGTAAATCGTAGAGTAATTAATGGTTAAATAGAAGCCTTAAGACGGGAACACCAAGGCCGCGAACCAGTCCACAGACCTTTCGTCTGTAGCTTAGTACGACAAATTGTTTTAATTTGCTTAAATTGTAACTTCGGGTTTTGAGTTGAATTTGATTGTTAAAATAATCCCCTTATTCTTTACAGATGTTAAATATGTTATATTTCTTTTTAATGTAACTCACTTATTGAAACCAAAGTTCCTATTTACTTGTAATTGCGTTTTGATACTTTTATTAAATGTTTCTGTTTTGTATCTAATTCGTTTATTTAGTAGACTGTCCCCCATATGTTAATTTGGAGGTCAAGGGAAGCGTCGTGTGGAACAGCTGGTGTTCTAGAAGTAGTAATTAAGTATTTAAAATTCCCATATGCCTACTTCCTGTATAGGGAGATAGCTAATCTCCGTATTCCCAGCCATTGTATAAATTCCTCTCGCAGTTTTCTGAGTTCTTTAAGATATTTTATTTAATTGCTGTGAACTTAGCTATTTTTGCCAAGCGAATTGTGCTCTACCCCTGTGTTGTTACGTCCCCCCTGTAACTTTCGTGGTATTCACTTTAATTATCCCAGGGTTAAAAAAAGTAGCCTGACAAGATTGGTGCATAAATTTTATGATAATAAGAAACACATACATATATATGCTTGCATATACTAGTTTCCTAAGTACTATGCATATATACATATGCTTACATATTTATACATACATATGCTAGCATATTTATGCATATTTATGTATATTTATGCATGCATATTTATGTATATGCTAACAAGTATGTATGTATATATAGACTACTTAAGTGCATTTATTTCACGAGTGTTTCTCTTTTTTTGTCTGGTGAAAAAAAGACTACTGGTTGGACGAAGATGAGAAAATAATATAGTCCTGGCAGGGGTTCGAACCCAGGACCACTAGGTCAAATTCCTTACTGAGCTACCGGGACAGTCGCGTATGTCAAGTGTATTTAGTTGTGAATGTAACAAGAGATATTGTTTTTTTTATCACTTTGTTACTTACTAGTGAACGCATATGAGATCGAGCTGAGAGTAGTTATACCAGCTTATTTTAGGTCAGCACAAACCGAACTCTGATTATATTATGACTGGTAGAATCTTTTGAGTATATAAAGGGATATGGGTGCTCGGGGGCTAAAATAATTACAATAAATGTATCCTAGTACCGTACATTTAGCGTTTTACTGACTACAGGGTATATGGTACTGAGTATCGAAAGGGACTTACGAAAAATTCTTAACTCGCGCAGACGAATTTTTTATGGAATGTTCAGTGATAATTAAACGACTCAGACCATCACCAGCTTTCTACAAACGAAACCGAGCTCTCGTAACCGTACAAATTGACTAGCCGTCCTATGTTCGCAGAACAGATTATGTTATACAGTATCAACTTGTCTACAGCAGGATACAGCTATACTCGACTGTGCTCCATGGTTATTAACTTTTCGCGTATGTGAGTTAGAACAGCTTACATAGACGTAGCTAACTCCTGATGTCGTCATATTTTAATTGGATTTAAGGTAACTCGACCAAAAATGAAAATGTAATCTTACACTAATACAGGTTGGTGTGATATAATATTGACGAAGAAACGATGACTTCTCACGATGAACGGTAACTAGTGAGTGAATGAGAGAGTTTGGTCAACGCTCAACGACGTGTATGAAGCAACGATGGAATGTAAGGGTGGTGGAAAACGGGAGATCTCTGAGAAACCCCGCCGATCATTTGCTTCGTCTGGCACGATGTATGCATGTGAAAATCCGGGGTGGTGAATGTTATGACTATTCGACCACGGCGACTAGCAGAATTATGTTATGATTACAGCCTTTCGCCCGTGCTGTTAACGACATCGGCTTCGCTGCTATCCAGCTTCTAGCTTGGTACATGCGAATCATCGAAGTAGCTAGCATAGAATTAATGGTGGTATTTAAGCACTGTTTATGTAAAAAGGAGCTCAGTTAGTCGATAGACGTGCTGGAAAGCAGATCGACATCTTCATTTATAGGTACTTATTGTGTAAAACTGAAACGTTAAGAAGATGTCATCGGAG